>JANSTT010020141.1:0-10091 GCA_026745375.1 Platyura marginata | reverse complement strand
TGCGCTGCAATCAATTTTATGTCATTTATAGGGTTTTTAATCTTTTGTATTCAATTTACCCAATTATATTTATTGTAAATAATAAACAAGTGCACATACGGGTATATTATAATCGGCGTAGCCAATTTTTCCTTCTTTACTGGTTTTCTTTTAAAATTATTATATTTTTAATTGGTGTTTTTCCAAATAGCACTTTCGGACGAAGAAAGTGGTATTTTTTGGCTGGAATCTAGGTCAATTTTCAAACACAACTTTACTTGTTGCCGATATTTCGAAAAAAAATTATTTTCTTTCCACAATATATGGGAACAATTAATTTTATGTCATTTCTAGGGTTTTTAATCATTTGTATTCAATTTACTCAATATACATACATATGTACATTGTACATATTGTATTATATCACACAAGTTTGTGCATCGCCGTTTTCACTGTGTTTACATTTACTTCCGCTGAATTATTTAATTCACGATGATACGGGGGTGAAGACGATTTCAAAATATAATTTCGTAGACAATATTTAGTCATTTCAGTCATTTCAGTCATTTCACTTACTAGTTCAATAAAAATTCCAAATTTAGAAAAAAAATTCCGCATTGCAGATATAACTGTTGACTCGACTGTGTTTTCTAACCATATGCTGTCTATGCCGACTATAATAAAAAAAGTTTTTTCCGTGAAAGTAAAAAAAAACGGCATGCATACTTTGAAGACATTCAGGCGCATTAGATTTTCCCACAGATAAACAAGATCTACAAGCTTGGAATTGTTTCGATATCATGGTCAATTTTTTGCCATCAGATATATGATCTAGCGAGCATTTTCATTTTTACAATACCGATCATGTAGGAGATATAGGATATTAGATTATTCGGTATGATTATTTTTTTACTATATACATACATAATGTATGTATGTAGTATGTCAAACAACCTTTTTCGCTCGCAATATAGATTTTTTTTTTAAATACGGCTTAGGTTTTTCTGACACAAATTATATTTAAGTATTTCTGAGTTCTTCCCTGTCGCAACAGAGTAATAGGTAAAAGGAAGATCTTTAGTTAATTCGAGCAAATGACATCTGGATTATTACCGGTGCTACCTTCAGTAGGTAATCTAGACCTATATTTGCTAACAATGTTGCCCTATTATACTCAATTGATAGGAAAATTGTTGTAATCGAGCAACGACGAGACCAATAATGTGCTTTAACGGATTAAATAATTCACGTAACGATTGGTTCGGATAATAAACTTACGTCTATAGAGAAATTTGTGAATTTTTCTTACTCCGAAAACTACAGCTAAAGCTTCCCTATGTATTTGGAAATAATTTTAGTATTCTGCAACAGAAAGCGGTCGCAAACAAATTGTTTCCCTTTCCTTAAAAGACTGTACATAGATTTGATTTCTGCTGATAAATTTGCCACAAAACGGCAATAATAATTAATTAACACCAAAAATTTTAATTTAACTAAGTTCGATAACATTCTTACTTCGAGTTGTGTTGTTATTTAGTATTGCCATATAAAACTTGTCATAGGAGTACGGTCGGCGCATAGTTTAACAGGCATATCTAGGTATCGACAGATCCAATGATCATGTCATATTGCCCAAAGTCCGATTTAGAGAAGTAGATGGCTGTACACTTTTTTTGTGAGTTCCCTGTCATATAAGAGTGGGTCTACTCTGCAACGAAAGTTCATGTGAGATTTGCCTATTCGCTCGCTACAACAACTTCGTCATGGTGTGCAGTTCGAGAAACTTTAAACAAGGGTAGGACATACAACCGCCGTGGTTTGTGTGCTAATTGGTCTATGGTAAGTAGACAGGCCCTACACAATATTCTTTTCTAAAGGTACCAACTTTAACTCTATCCTTAATCTAACTAATGTGCTAGAAGTTGACATACATATGTGCCTACGTGTAAAGTACGATTTAGACAGTTGGTAAAATTATGGTTTTTCAATACAATTCATAGTACCTACTTGTTCAATTGTAAATATACACGTAGGTACACAGCGCAAATATTCACGTACTTATGTATTATATAAAAAAATATATATATTTATGAATAATTTATGAATATTTGACCTGTGTTCAATTTATATTCAAATATCGGTACTAAAATGCTGCAGATATAAATAATACCAAACCTCTCTTTGAACAACAAATTTTATGGTATTTTATGTAGCCATGCCAAGAATCATGGATATGGATGGGTTGACTATTTACTATTTGTACTTGCTATTATGACTACATACATATATGTAAGTATGTTATCGCGTATATTGCATATAAGGTGCCTATAGATAGAATATAATATAAGGTAGATAGAAGTTGGTCAAAATGAACTATGGCATACAAAAGCTCTTTTGTATTTTATTATTTTTTTTTTCCTTTTAGTAGAAAGTCAAAATGTCTTATTATTTCTCTGTATCCAATATTATTTTGTGAGAATATGTATGGTATTTATCTGGTGGAGACAGATGATGCAGCTTGACATTTATCAGAATTATAATTTGGTAATTTGTAAAAAAAAAAAAAAAAAACTTTTATGGTCGTAGTTGTGTAAACCGGAAATAACTTTTTGGCGATAATCGATGGTCTAAAAAGAAGCTCTCAACGTATAAAAGATTTTAATAAAATTTGTACGCCACTTGAATTATAAAACAAAAGACTTTATGTAAGCGATGATTTTTTTTTTCAAGAAAATCGCTTTTGTGTTGGTTGAATTAAAAATTATTTAACCGACAACTGACATTAAGCCATTTGGCGGGAAATCAAATACTCTACGATTTACGTATATGGCTCTGTACATACGCGTTTCTCCAAATTTTGTCAAACCTTTACAATCTAAACATTTTATTTCAGCATATTGCATAAGATATCGAAACTCGAAGTTATTGCGCCTGAACTACACTATAGCCACGCAAAACAAATGATATCCTTTCTTGATTGGAATTAGGAAGTTGGTAGTAGGGTTATCATATTTTGATGTGAACGACATATGTATGTATGTAGTTATTATTGTCAATATTTTTTATACGTATATGGAAGAGCAACATTGACAGTTAGATGAGTTCAATAACGTTTCTCGTGAAATTTGAAGTCCGTCCTTCTGTGATCAAGATTCTGTCTAAACGGATGAATGGTAGAGTCTTAAAATATTGTTCTTCTAGAGCAAGATCTCTATAGAGCAAATCGAACTAGGTATAGGTTACATTATTGATGTTATGAGTGCCTTATTTTGATATAAACCATTCAATCAAATATATTTTAATCATTTCTTTTCTTTTTACCCCATATTTTCTTGTTGGAGAGGAATAATAATTAGATATTTCTTTAATACACCAAAATGTTCCCAACTTTTAGAGCGCTACAATTGATTTTATGTTATTTTTAAATCTTTTTCTTATAGTTTTTAACATTTAAATCTTTTAAACATTAATTTCAATATAAAAACCTTTAAAAAACGGAGTGGGGAACTTTTGAACCCCACAAAATTAAAAATAGTTTTTTGTATAAAACAATGTTTTGTTTTCGTTCTTTTTTCAGGTAGTACAATTTTTGTGATTAAAACGAGTTTTTTAAAACAAATAATGTAAATATTTTATTGAATTCCTTAAAATAAATGAAAATGAAATTAATTAATTAATCTTATTTTAATTTACTAACACTATCTATTAAAAATAATAATATACTAAATAATTAACTTTTTTCGTGGTGAACTCTAGTTACCCAACTCCGTACTTTATGTTTCAAAACATCCGTGTTTTAAAGGTTAAATCTATACGAGTATTACATAGTCAGTTGAACTGACTATACTTCCTTACTGTTTTTGAAGTAAAAAATCTTTATGTAACGAAAAGTTATTAGAGATAGATTGGTTGGCATTGCTAACTTTGATTGAGTTAATTAAAATTAAAATTAGAAATAACAGTAGTTAAAGGAAGGGATGGGAAAATGGTATACTAGGTACTTGATTGTTGATGCTAAATTGAATTTATGTATGGATGTTATTATGGTATGATGTAGGTACATTTGGTATTTTGTTAGGTAAATACATTATCTAATACTATATATAGGTAAATTAGAAAACATTATTGAGCATTACAAAATGTACTTAAACCCATATATGTAATATATTTACTTTCTAATTATATAGTAGCTTCTCGCACCTACATCATAATATTACCCGAAAGATTTAAGTTCATTAGTACCATAAGCAGATTTAATCTTTGGGAAAAAAAACGGTGACAAAAAATGTTTCGATAAGATCTATTTTTGGCTTTTAGTTAGTGTGACACACCATACGTAACTTTTCCATGACCAATTTATAAGAAATTCATATAAAAAATTATTGACAAGAAAACGTTTATGTTATTAAAAATTATCCTTCTTAAAGTTAACGTCTAAATGTCTAAAATTATTTGTTTTACTTTTGATTAAAAGATGTCGTAATGTAGTTTTATACTAGATCTAGCACACATTTGTTGAAATATAATTCTCCGACACAGCAATATCTCATAAATAAATTTTTGTTTGTGCGGCTGTCCTGCGGAATTCTTTACTGATTGTTGCGAAAAATTCTAGTCGAGTGCAATTTTATTTTGTGTTTTTACAAGTGAGTAGGTCAGATTATGATCTGATTTTTCATGTATTATTGTTAATTTATTATAGCCCAGTCCAGTGGTCGGCAAACTGCGATTCGCGAGCTTCATGCTCTTTGGGTACTTGAGTGCGGCTCTTCCACGAATGACATGTTTAAAATAAATTTTTTTAATTTTAATTTAATACTTGTAGTATTAATACAATTTTCAATAAGTCAATTTAATAATAAATAATAATGTACAATAATCTACATTAATAGCGGTTTTCATACAATTTGCCAAATTTTTGCGTCCTCTCTACTACACGACTACAACATCATCTCTTGCTAACTTGGAATAACAGTAGTTCCTGTTTTTAAGTGCTAGTGCTACTTTTAAAAATCTTAAAAGAAATCTGGCTCTCAAAATAAATCTAAATCATTGTACTGCTGATATTTGCCTCTTTTGACTAATGAGTTTGCCGAGCACTGGCCTAGCCTAATCTTCATGCGCGTATTATATAGCCAGTTGAACATTGAACTAAATTAACTTTTTTACAGTTTTTAAATGTGATTGAGTGAATATAAATTTCAGAGAAGGTGCGTTTAAAACAATCAATTACAATTATTTTCTATTGTTACAATTTAAATAACCAGTTAATTACGGTGGTAACTTCATATACATAGTTTTATTATTGTTAGTTCACGGATCTTTCTTATACATGTACAAATGCTTCTGAACTATTTTTTCTATGTATAGTAAAATATGCTGGTGGTCAATACCACCAATTAATCAATTTAAATATTACATTAAACGTTACAATGTTGTGCAATTTTTGACATATCTGGAATGTTTTCATTTGAAGGTGTTATCGGGTAGTAAGCATTGCTAAACTTTTCTATTGAGCCAATAGTAATTGTAATTGCCCTGCGTTAGAGTTTTTAACGATCACTAGTCGATATGACTATTGAAGCATAATGGACACACAATATAAGAAATACATTGGTAGATATCGTAGGCAATATTTCATTTATTTTATAGAAAATGTCTTTGCTTTAATTTAGTACGTACTTACTTAGTTTTGTTTTGTATTGTATAATTGAAAATTATAGAATTCCAATAATGTCAAATATATCAGGTTTATATTACATAATTTAGTAATGTGTATACTGACAGTTGCTAAGTCAGTGTATTTCTTTGCACACAATAAAGATTTTAATCGAAATTGTTTCTTTAATACAAATTGTACTCATCGTTTTTTAAATTTTATCATTGGAAAAAGAAATTTAGGAACTCGTTTATTATGTTCATTAATTTGTTTTTTTTTAAATATGTGTTGTATATAGTATGTGCGACAATCCAATTGAGATCTTTTTATGGTCCCATTTTCAATCTTTCTCTCACTGAAGATGGACAAAAATCAAAAAATGTTTTTCATGATAAAAAAAGACAAAAAATGTCCCCTCTTAGAATTTGATAAAATAAAAATTTTAAAAACAAACCACTCAAGGGATGGATGATCTCGGAAAAAGTCAAATATCTCTATTAATAAGTTAAATGAATTATTTTAATGTAGTTTTTTTATTTCTTTTATCAAATTTTTCCCTAAAATATAAAATATAGGCGAAAAAAAATTCAAATTGCATAATTGCAGAAAAAATGATTTGTGCGATAAAAAAGACAAAAAATAGAATTTCGATATCTTAAAAAAAAATTCCATTCATCGAGTAAACCACTCTAGTGTGCAATTACGGGGTAGTACAATTACCGAGTCTGCATATATAACCCTTGTGATACCAGGTAATCTATAATACATACCCCATGTAGGAACCCATGCAGAAATGCTGTTTTTCGCTTAAAATAAGTATATAAACCTATTAATTCAACTTATAACTTATACATATGTACATATTTCATATTATTCATTTTAATTTCAAATTTTAGTCCATGTTTTTCAAAATAACTTTTTCGGCAATTCGGCAAAGTTCTTCTTCGGTTGAAGCCCTATTTGAAGCCATTTTAAAACATTATAACTTAAAAACAAAAAAATAAAACAATAATTATAATACCACGTTGGGACCCTTACCATACCATACCATTACCACTTTTTCTTACACTTTAGTTAAAATATTTTCAGTTCAACTGTTGACCGAATACTGAAGTGCACATATGTACATACATTAAATTTCATTTAGAAACTTAAAAAAATATAAGATTTTAATTTTTTTAATAGCACTGGGGTCTGGTTGACACCCCACCTGGTAAGACAAGGTACAAATAAGAACATTTTTGACCAACCGTGGGGGGCGTTACAACTTTTCTCTTTTTTAATTCTAATATAGTACATAATGTATGTAAATATGTACTTGAAATTTTATTGTAGCACGCACGTAGGTACCTATATCAAGTTCATCAATTATCATAAACAATTATAAATTCATTTATTCACTATACGTATAGGTATAGCATTACTAAATACCTGCAAAAAAATGTTAGTTGAATTTTACGCCATTTCTACATCCATCCATTCAATCATGTGTACCTAAGACTACCTATGTAAGTATTGCCATAATTCGTGTATTGAAAATGTTTTATCTGTTCCTACAACGATCTTTTTACAAGTTTGTAGGCTTGTAATAAAAGCATAATTTTCAAATTTTCCATATATATTACCAGCATGTGTTAGCACTTAAAATGAATGGCTTTTATTCGGTCTATTAGAGCGATTTATGAACAAACGCCGGTGTCTTATAAGGTACGATACGATAACGTCTATTTATATTAATCCACGCACACATTATGTACGTAATTATTTTATACGTAGAAGTATGTATTTACGTACAGTATAATAAAAAAATTAAAACAAAAAATTAAATAATCAAAACATTATTTATTTATATTACATATTACATTGTGGTGTTCATATGAAATAATGGCACGGATTGTATAACATTTTTTTTACACAAATCTTTAATTTTACAAAAACATGGTTTTCGTGTAATGAATTTAATTAATTACTTATCAATCAACGATTTCTGATTGCCCTAACCGTTTTATGGATTTATCAATAATATTAAATTAAACACAATCTATAATCTGAGGTCTGTCCAGCTGTCCTATACTTGAACAATTAAACTCATGAAATTATAGTTTATTAATTTTTTTTTAGGGTAATGCTACAGACATTTTAATGAATTTGGCGTGTTATGATATAAAATAACAAACTGTACTTATTCATTGTATTAAATTGGAGAACTTCAAACAACTTGAAGGTTAATTTAAAAGTGCAACTCTATAGTCAATACTGGTCAGCGATCTCATAACCCTTAACACGTAATCGGGCACGTTTTAACACTAGAAAGACACAAATGGTCAAATTGATTCTTTTCGTTGTTTGATGTATGATATCTTGTTTTACATAATATGTAGATATGTATACATACATAAGTACATAGGTACCTAAAATGTTGTGACTTTTTTTAAATTTTGGAAAATTTTGATAATCCGGTTTGGCAAAAAAAAAAAATTGTGTCTAGTTTCCCAGATATTTTAGGTATCCCCTAAAAAGGCGAAAAGTGGTCAACCTTTTATTTCGATGAAAAAACATTCATTTTTCCACAATAGAAAGTGGTGGAAATTTTGTCTTTCTAGTGTTAAAAGAATTGGTCAACTTGAGGCTGATAAAGTTTTATTCGGATTCATCGCACTGACCGCTGTTGTTTTTTCAGTTTAATTATTATATTTATTTGACCTAAAATTGACTATTGTATTTACATTTATAATTTAATTTTGAAAATTTCTATATGAAACCAAAACTTCCCTTTTATATTTTATATACAGTATGGAAACATATAGAGTAAACATAAACATTAAACAATGTAACATTAGTTGTGTTGCACTGTGACGTATGAAAATCTCGTCAACTCACTACATCTTGTGTATTATACATATACTTATACATATACATATACATATGTATATGATAATAGCTATTTTATACAATATTTTTATTTTTTAAATGACTGAATTTTATTGTCACCCCCGATAGCCTGTGACTACATTTAGTGGTGCTAACGTGGTCATTCCTAATAAAACCTCACCAGCTTAGCCAATCCTTTTTCACGTTTTGCAATTTAGTGGTCCTTAGTATTTCCATATAATAGTAAAAATGCATTTGTCCAATCAAAATACCCTGGATGTTTTTCCTGATTTTAAAAATTATTTATCGGAATTTGTTTATGATTACTTCCTGTGTCACGCACGTGTCAATAATAAAAATTGGAATTTCCTTTTTGAAAGTAGTAAGTAAAATTTATTTAAAAATTGTTTTACAGTTATTTTCTTATTATACTTCTTGATAAATTCAGCGCTAAATTCCAATAAAACATAACAAAATCTTATTCCATCTCTATAGTTAATAGTTATCATCGTGTTTTAGTGACTGGTATACCTACTTACGTTCCACACATACAAATTACCTAACTATGCATAATATACACTGGGTGCTTGCTATTCGCAGCAAGATTTGCAACAACAAAAAAACATTTTATACCCGTTTTTTACACGATTACATGACAGGAAAAAAAAATTACATTTTTAAATCAGGAAACTTTACTGAATTCTACAACATCTTTAAGAAAATCTAAAGTATTTTGATTTATGTTCACAGTTAATTGTCAGAATAACTTGTGTAGAGCTCTCAACAAAACACAAATATTATTGTTAAGGTTTGTGAAAAAGTGCATAAACTACTCACCTGGAAAAGCTTATAATTTCTTTGAATTGTTTTTGTCTTTTTGTTTGTGACGTTAAATCTAACATTTAGTTAGAGATATATTACCTGCTATTACAGTAGGTCGTACAATAATTGTCATTATTTCTTTTAAATATTATAGTGATCAGAGAAAAAAACCTAATTTTCTAAATTAAGTAAAAAGACTTAATGACAATTAACATTAATCTAAAATGGTAATTTAATTTAGTACAAATAAAATAGTTTGTAGCGGCATAACTTTATATATGCTTGTCACGGCTTAAACTTGTTTTTGCCAAAGAAAAACCAGAGTAATGTAATTAATTAAATTACTTTTTACTGCAACTGTCTTTAAATGGTAAAATCATATTGTTTCGATAAAATCGTAGAATTAATTTTAAATTAGATACAAATTAATAATTATGGTATTGAAATATTGTATGTAGCTGTTGTTAATTTGTAATTATTTAATTCAATTGGATCTGAAGGGAAATATTTCTTCTTTATTGCAAATTTATTTTACTTTTCATTTTCATTTAAATATTTATTTTTAATTGTTATTTTTAGGATTTTTTTCTATCGACCTTTCTGAATTAATATTTCTTTGTTTAATTTTCTTTTAAAAAATTCTCGGATGTGTAGGTCTCAAAAAAAAGTCCCAACTGTGATACCAAAAATATTTTTAGTACATGTATCTTTGACGTTTTATATAAAAAATACCGGTTCCTTTTCTTGCTTTCATGTTTAA
>JANSTT010020140.1:0-10092 GCA_026745375.1 Platyura marginata | reverse complement strand
TTCCCTTACCTACCCGTTAGATTTTCGATCAAATTTCCTTAAAAAATTCATATCTCCTAAACTACGGGACCATTGTTCGGAAAACTTTTTCTCACCAGTTAGCGCTTTCGAAAATCTATCAGAAAAAAAATATTTGGGTGATGGTGGGTAGTGGGGGTAGTAAGTTTTAATAGAAAATAGGTTTGAAAACACCATGTCAGATGAAGATTTTTTAAAAATCGGGCGATTGGAGTTTAACTTCAAAACTACACGCAAATGAAAGCCAAGACTTATACGAATCAGAAATGTATCGATATCTGGGTCTATCTCGTCGATTAGTATTTATTTCTAATTTTTCAAAATGATATTTACCTTTTTGCAACGGAATTTTAGTAATTTTCCGTATGTTTGGTTGGAGATATATGAAAAATTCTATGCAAATCACTTGAAATGTTCTTAAATTAATCAAAAACCTTAAGATTATTAATTTTAATAACAAATTTCTAATTATTTTTATATGATTTACGATTTTCACAGACATAAATTTGAAATTGCCGCCAACGTACCGCAAAGTGCGCGGTGAACATGGTGAATATGGAGAAATAAAGTAAAAAATGGCAACGTCCTATGAGCGCTAAGTACATTTTAAATTCGCTTCGGTACGTCAAAACACTCTCTCTCTCTCTCTCACTGTACAGGATCGTAAGTTTGCTGTGTGTTTGTACTGCGTTTGCTCGGGGTAATTAATTATAAAAAGCGTTTAAATAATGTAAAATGTGAATAGTGACTGTGTTATTTATTACTTTTAGGATATTGTGGACAATAATATGTTGAAGGATTACTGAAAATTATAAAGTACAGTGACAAATAATCCTATTGAAAAATTGTGTTGCGTCATCCATTTTTATTGAACAAGGGCCGGTCAATTAGAACCGACAAGAAAAGGTAAATTCAAAATGTCGAATAATAAAATTTAAAAAATATTAATGCCAATCAATGATTTCAGAATAAAAAAACAAAAAAACAACAAGGGGTAAGTGATTTTGGATTTTAATTAATATTTTTGGGTATAGTAAATTGAAAAAAATATTTTAAACAAGGATTCGAACATGAAATTTTATTTTTGGTAATCAACTTTAAGTTTTTTTTTTTTTGTTTATAATACACAAATATTTTCCACGGATCCCTTAGATTTTCGATAAAAGTTCATTAATGGGGTGTGTCGTGGCTTGAGGCACAGGGCAAAATGTAAAATTTGGCCGGCAAAAACTGTTAGGCGGAACACCTGAATTTTTTTTTTGTGGATAATCGTTTCGCGGATAATAAAGTGGAATCAAAATATACATTTGCATTTCATTTATTATAATTTTGCTTGTAATTATTTATTATGATATTCCAATACAATTTAGGAAAAATCTTCTTCTTCTTCTTCATTCTTCTTTTTATTCTTCTAATTGGTTGCATTAAAATATTCTTTGGATTTGTTCGTATCGGGAATCATAGCCTTTGAACCCGGTTTCCAATTGACCGGACACACCTCACCATAACTATCGGTATATTGAAATGCCTGCACTAAACGCAATATTTCATCGACATTTCTGCCAACTGGCAAATCGTTAACGGTGATTTGTCGCAATTTCTGTACTTTATCGATAATAAATAAACCACGGTACGGTATGCCAGTTTCTTCATTCAGTACACCATAGTCACGGGAAATTTTCATTGATTTATCGGCAAGCAGGGGTATATTTAGGTCGCCCAAACCGCCCTGTTTTCGTTCGGTATTGATCCATGCCAAATGGGCAAAATGACTGTCCGTTGAGCAGGCAATCAATTCACAGTTGAGGGCATTGAATTCTTTGCAACGATCGGAAAATGCAATAATTTCGGTGGGACATACAAATGTACTGTAATTGAAAATTAAAATTAATTAATTCAATTTTGTTGTTGTTGTTATTGTTGTTATTGTATTATATATACGTACAAGTCCAATGGATAGAAGAATAGTACTAAATATTTTCCTTCGTAGTCCTTAAGTTTGATTTCGTTGAATTGTTTTTTAATAACGGCTGTTCCATGAAAATTTGGCGCATCCATTTGCGGTATTAGTGCCATTATTAGTTATTGATTTCCGTTTTTTTTACTGTGGAAAATTGAAAATGAAACTTTTCCACCACATGTATGAATTGTGTTTGATAGACACAGATTTTTGAAGCAGCAAATAGAAAAATGTAATAATTTATGTAATAAAATAATGATAAATTCCCTTGATGCCCAAAATCTATATGTGCTTACTGTACCCGTATGCTGTTCCCGAGCGGGACGCCTATGAATGTATGTATGTACAACATATAATGTACAAATTGGAAAAACCAATTTCTCACATTAAACAAGCAGACACTTGTTCAAACAACATTATTATTCCCCTCCCATCGGTATTATTAAAGGTAACAAATATGATAAAACCGATATCGACTTTTTTTTTTTTCATTACACATACTCGCATTTTCATAGTTTTCCAATGGTTATCTCTATTTTCTAATTACATAATATTTATACATACATTATGTACTTTTATTAAATATCACCCTACTATCCACTATTTACTTTATACCCGTCCATCCCTTCTGCCTATTATATACATTGATAAAATAACAAAACCATCTATCTCCTACTAATTGCATATCTCTAACGATCATTACATAATCTAACGATATTTTAATTGTAATCACTTTGAGTGGACGGTGATTTTTGTTGTTGTTGTTGTTGTTGATTTTTGGCAGGGGATGTTTGAAAATAAATACATGGGGTGGCCACAAGGGTATTGATTAAATCTTTTTGAGGCTATAGGTGTTGGTATATGTATGCAGATAATGAAAAAAAAAAACAAAACAAAGAACTGCGTAAATTGCGTCAGAATATTTAATTAGAATTGAAAATTTGCATATTAATTTTGGTGCTAAGATCAATCAATCAATCAATAAAATTTAATTTTGAAAATAATTAACCATAACTAAATAAATTTTGTCTCTTCTCTCTCTCTCTCTCTATGTGTGTGTGTCTGTACTTACATTTTGGTTTAATTTTTTTAATAATTTTTTTCTTCTTCTTTTTCTGTGAAAAAATTTAAATTTTTTTTTTCTTTTTCTGTGAAAAACTTAAATAAATTTAATTTTCGCAAATTTGCCACAAACAATTTCACATCTAAATGTGTTGGCTCGACGTCTCGACTCTATCCAACGCGCGCCTGTGTAGTAAAATAAAATTTTATTCTCGTCTACCTACAGTTTCGACAATTCTACATTATAATTATTATTATTATGTAAACATCTCTGGCTCTGTGCACATTGGTGTTTTTATATATATATATATATATATATATATATAGCAGGCACAGAACGGCAGAGCGGAACAACTGATGGACTGCCAACAATATCAAATATCAAATGTACTGTTTAACACTGTGCGAACTGATTGTAGGGTAAGCGACATTTTTTTTAAATAGAATATGCGCCTCAATCATTTTGCGCCCCATTTCAGACATCATTGGCATACCTATTAATGGTAGCTGGTAATATAAAGTTTATTGAATTTCCTCTATATTATTATGTACTATATAAAGAGAAAATGATTCTAAAAAAAGATCACAACAATACTAAGCTAAAATTATAATTCATTTGTTAATGGCGGTTATGGATGTGGGAGAGGGGAGATTGAATATGAACTTAATTATTTTATTGCACAATATTATTGCACACTGGTATATTTGATTTAACAATTTCCGTTCTCTAAATCATTTCCGTTCCAGTATTTATAATTTATTACATGTACGGCGAGGTGCATTTCTCTTTATTACGCTTAACTTAATCTAATTTATTAATTTTTCAATGTAGAATAATTTTTCTACTCGTATGACCGTAGGTAGGCAGCATTTTATAGAAGAATAGAAAATGTATGAAATGTATAAGAGAGAGAGAGAGAGAGAGAGAGAGAAAGTCCAGATATAATGACTGGGAAATTGAATAATGTCTACAAATTAATTACCCTTTCCCCACTCTCCCCTCACCCTTACCACCACTTTAAAAAAAAAATTTACATAATTTGCTCTAATATATGAGTTCTGAAATATTGGCCTATATAGTGCCTATATATTATGTATGGGAGATTCTATAAGGGTTAATGCTGGATCCAAAAATTTTGTGCGACTTTAAGGACTAAACAGTTTAGTGACATATCCAAATTCGTTTATTTAACTTTGGTTTTGTTTGTTTGTTTGTTTTTTTTTTTTATTTTTCATACAGCTCTTTGTACACATTTTTAGCTTTTTTTTTGTTTTTTGTTTTTTTTTGTTTTTTTTTGTTTTTAAATTCAAAATTTTTAAAAGTACCATTATCAGAGAATCTATACATAACATTATTACCTATATAGAAATTAAATTACTAAAACTATTTTAGAAAATTTTGTTTTTTTTTTATTTTTTATTTTTTTTTTTGGTTTTTTTTTTTTTTGGTTTATTTTACATTTAACCATTTGCCCATTGCCCATTGCCCATTTCATTTTGTTGTTATAGTGACGTTTACAATAATTTATACACGCAATGTTCAAAAAGGTTTTTTTTTATTTTTTCTCCCTCTTAAGTACCAATAAAGTTGAAAAATGAGATCAAACCGGGCGAAATGTTAAAACAAAAAGTTGCAAATCAATAGTGTAACACTAAATCGGTAGAATTTTCATTGAAACGTCATTTGTTGTCGCTTTCGAAAATGTTGACATTGAATTATCGCTTAATATACTTGAGACACTTTCGGCACCAGATATTTTTCGTCCACCCGTCGTCACTGTATCGCCAAACGATTTTTTTCGATGTTGATGATGATGATGGTGATGATGATGCTGATGCTGATGCTGATGCTGCTGTTGTTGTTGTTGCTGCTGCTGCTGCTGTTGATCATCATTTATTTTCGGACGACTGTGTTGATGATGATGACCACTGGATTGAATTATTTTCGTATCTTTTGCCAGTGGTCGTATCGATCGTGCACTATTTCGTACATTATTTGGTTGATTCAAATCGCTGACGATGCCACCACTGCCACCGATGCCATCAATATTCGATTTACGTTGATTTAATTGTTCTTCGGATGAATTAAAGTTATTGCTTAGTGATAAACTAGAGTTACTGTTGCTGGATCGTGATTTGGTAACATTTGTCGATGAATTTGCACTGTATAGATGGCGATGCGGTTGACATTGTTGTTGTTGTTGCTGTTGCTGTGATTGTATAGAAATACCAGCACCACTTCCGCTACTTGTGGTCATGCGATTGACATTATTTAAACTATTTACACTGCCACGTTCCAATGAATGATGATGACGATGATGTTGATTATTGTGACGATTCGGTTGATGATTCACTAGATTACGTTCTTTATCTCGGTCCAATGAGTGATTTGTATTAAATTTCTGTTCTTTATCTTTGGCATCTGTTCCAGCACCAGCGCCAGCGTCTCGGCCACGACTCGAACCAGATGTTAAATAGTGACTAGATAGTGACGGTGTTACTGTTGTCAATGGACGATTTGAAACGCTAAATGTTGAACCTTTTCGACTTGGACAATTTGACAAACTTTCCGCTTGATCAGCTAAAAATGTTTAACACAACGTGAAGCGATATTTTATAGTATTTGCGTGTCACCTTCACTTACTGCGCTTTTGTGCCTGATACCATATTTTGATGCGATGTCCAATTTCCGGAAATGATGGACGACGAACGGCTTGCTCATGCCAACATTCGACCATTAATGAGTAAACAGCACTTGGACATGCTTCGGGACAAGGCAATAGTTGGCGGGCACGCACCATACTTATAACTTCTTGATTGCTGTATCCATAATAGGGCTGTGTCCCATATAAAATTAATTAAAAAAAAAAAAAATATTATTTTACTATTAGGAGGGGGCGGAGGGACGGTGAACGTTACTTGTAATCCGTAACTATAAATTTCCCATAAAACAACACCAAACGACCAGACATCACTTTCGGTTGTAAATTTTCCATATAGAATCGATTCGGAGGGCATCCATCGGACTGGCAACAATGATTTCGATTGAACTCTATAAATGTCAAAAATTATTCTATAGTACCCGACAGTGTCCATCCATCACTCACCTATAATAATCGGAACTGTAAATATCCCGCGACAAACCAAAATCGGATATTTTCACCGTCAACAATTCACCAACCAAACAATTTCGGGCCGCCAAATCTCTATGCACATAATGGTGTCCGGCCAAATATTCCATACCCTCACATATTTGCATGGAAATATGCAGAAACTGCAGTTGCGTCAACATTTTACTCTCATTCGGTGAGTTGGCTATGAGAAACTCATGCAAATCACCATGCGTCATATACTCAAAGAGCATGCATAATGGTTCCTCTTTCAGGACAACGCCCAATATACAGACAATATTTTCATGCTTCAAATCTGATATCAATTCAATTTCCCGTTTAAAGTCGGCTTGCGTTTTTGCCGATGCATTCTCCTTTAACGCTTTGACGGCCACAAAAATCTTCTCGCCATTTGTCGTTTGTGTCAATTCACCTTTGTACACTTTACCAAATGCCCCTTCGCCGAGCTCTTCCACAAATTTCACATCCTGCAACGTATATTGTGGTACACGCAGTGCACTGTTTCGCGATGAATTTTGTTGCATTCCCGGTATATTGTTTGGATTTGATAGCAGTGATGTCATTTCGATGGGTGAATTTAGCCGAGAATTACCGTAAATATTTTTGTCCACATTTGGCAGGTTTATCTGTGATATGATATATAGTTATAGTTAATAGATAAAGGTTTGCGCAATGCGGTAATGTTGTGTCGTCTACTTACATTTTGAATGTTTGTCATTCCGTGTTTTCGATATTTTTTGCAACAAAATATGATGACCGTTAGTATAATAATGGCGGCAATAGCGAAAAAACTGATAATAATGTAGAGCCACATTGTATCCGAACATTTTGGTATGCGACACAATTCAATAACCTTTTCCAACGATTGATTATTATCGACAAAACACCACGGTGCCGTCTCCGAGTTGCCAGGATTTCTGTAATAACAACAACAAAACAACGGATTATGTAAAATTCGTATAACAAACACACTCCCGCCCCCCTCCGCCGTCCCATCCTATTGGATCATCATTATCGCACTAACCTGCAATAATTTTGCCCGGCCAATTCGGGATAGTCAGCAATTTCTTTCATTAGCCGAGCCCATTTCAGGCATGGTTTGCCCGATGCCGATACAGCAACAGTACCCCGATAGCCAGAACCATTCTCCCAAAAACATTGTTCCGTTTCGTCGACATCGATAACGATGCCTAACTTTGAGCAATCATCGCTATCGGGCAAATCGAAACAATCTTCTAACGGTAATTTTTGGCCAATTGTCGGATGACGCTTGGCAATGGCGTACTCCTTCTGGCACAGTTCATTTTCTAAGATCTCGCATTCATTCCGGCAAATACGGCGTAAATTTTCGGAGCTTCGCGTTGGCGGATATTCGGTTTGCTTAAATGCTACCGCTTTTTCGGCCGGCGAATAAACGAAACCATCATCGGACGGATGAACGAAATGTTTTTTCTTTACAAATTTTGTTTTTGCATCGACCGTCACATCGAACGAATGCCGTTTTCGTCGGCCGCGACGTCGTCGTCGCAATTGATCGCTTGCACTCGATTCGGTTATTAAATTACTATTGAATTGATCGTGGAGATTCGGTGTTATACTGTCGGCAAGATAAAATGTTGATTTTTCGGTTGTTGCTATTGTCATAGACATTAATGATGATGATGATGATGATGATGATGATGATGATGATGATGATGATGATGACAATGACGTTAATGGTATTGATGGCATTGTTGTTTTTCGTAAACTTTTCTTTTCCGGATTTGTTTTGATTCTGGTCTTTTTCGCATTCTGTTCGATGGCCGCTTTATTTGCAAAAAACAAATGATTCGTCTTCTCCGGTGTTCGGCATATTGGCAATATGCTAAAACATAAACTTGGCAATGCATAGCCACGACAATTTGGATTCATATCTTTTGATTCTTTGATAACGCCATAGGCAGCCTGTAAACGTTCCTCCAATATATCGATTGTGATGTGAGGTGGCACAAAAACAATTTGATCTTTAAGATATTGATCGCACGTTGCACCACTATATATTTGACAAACGCCCAATTGGGATGGTCGACCATCATTGTCATCATAGTCG
This sequence comes from Platyura marginata, assembly GCA_026745375.1. Lineage (NCBI taxonomy): Eukaryota > Metazoa > Arthropoda > Insecta > Diptera > Keroplatidae > Platyura > Platyura marginata. Next base: position 1,832 of record JANSTT010020140.1, on the reverse strand, counting down.
ATTTGTTTCCGATATCGATAGTTGCTGGTTCGTTTAACATTGGTGTGGAGAATTTGTTCCGTCCATTGTTGGTTGATGGTGCTAGGAGGAGAAAATTCATAAATCATATATAAAAATAGATGTACTTGGGGGTGGGGGTGGTGTGTTAGCCTAAAGAAGAAAGGAGCTATAGTCTTCTCCCATATTAAGTCAATTGGAACTCGACACGTTGGATAAGATTTCATATCAAATTTATCAGATAAATGTAAAAATGGCGAGAAAACTGAGATGGATGGATAATCATCGAGCACCGAAAAAATTATTAAATAATAATCCTGATGGCAAGCGAAGCCAAAGGAGGTACAAAAGAAGTGATGGAATCCTTAAACAAGCCAAAAATCCATGGTGGTTTTGCAGTGCCATAACAAAGAAGAAATATGCCGATAAATTAGTGTTTACATTCCTACCCATTTCTAGATCCTTCACAAAGGGAACATTTATGTACATAAGTGAATTGTAGAGATGCGAAAATCATTTCTATAGATTCCTTTGAAATAGAACAAAATACGCTCTAAGCTGCTTCTGACGTCTCCACTGATCCCACAATCACATTGGCATACAAAATGACCTAACAAATATTCAAAAAATGGCACCAATTAATTTATTAAGGCATAACATCTTGGGTTCATTTTCCTCTGGTAGGGAATAAAAATATTTCGTGTATATATATATATATATATATATATATATATAGAATCTGAAGGATAACGTCGATTATCCAAATCCATAACCAATCAATCAATTCCAATGTCTTAAGTTCAATTTTTCCCTTCTTACCTCCACATAATAAACAACAATAAAATATTTACCTATTTTCACTGAACAATGAATGAAAATCATTAATATTTCTGGATACAATTTCCGTATAGTCAACAATATTATCATTTAGTCGGGTAGTCATAAATACGATGCCGCCATCATCATCATCCCCGTTTCCACTACCAAAGACAATAGCCGTCCGATATGTCACCATTAAAATTACAGCATAAAAAACGACACCGACATTTTTATGGACTACAAACGACATATTTTCCGTGTTTCCTTTTTTCGTTTACAATTCATCCATTTATTGTTTAGAAATCTTCCAATTTTATTCAATAATTTTAATTCATATCCTTATCCGTGTCTGTCTGTTCTGGTGTGTCCCTTTCTTTTCTTTCTTTTTTTTTTATACACACTTCATATTTATAAAAATGTTACACAAATGACCGGGGAATGTATTTCTCATTATTCCATGACATTGGCAATGGCGGGCGGACAGAAAGGGGGTGAGCCAACAGCCTCTGTTCTTCTTTTGTACTTTGGCTACCGTTACCAAATACACCGCACCAGAATTTAACACAACACACATACACACACACAAACAGACACACAAACAAACACACAAACAAACACACACACACGACGAGAAGAAAAGAAAGAATTTTTTTTTTTGCTTCAGACTTTTCGTCTCGAACCAAATTTTCGTTTATTTGCGTCACTGTTTAATGGTAATGTACCAACAATTATTGATCCGAATCATAATTAACCATATTTTAATTAATAAAATTAATATTTTACACATAGAACTTATGCCAAATTATGATTTACGTTTTGTTCTATCCAATCCGGATGATGCATACATTGGCATTGCCGTCAAATTATTTTCTACTACCACAATTCACTTTCTCTACCCTTAGCACGGGTACGATGCCCTTTATTTTATTTATACGCATACCAGGGGCGTCATTTCAGGAAAAGCTTGGGGGGGGGGCAATATTTTTCAAAACACAAAATCTCTTGAATATATCAAT
>JANSTT010020139.1:0-10093 GCA_026745375.1 Platyura marginata | reverse complement strand
CCTTTAACGAGCAAAACCATTTGGATGACTGATTATGATTAATAACAAAGCAATGCTCTAAAGAAAAAAAAATTAGCACATTTAACATGTCTGTGCATGTTTTACGAGCCGCATAAGTAGCGACATTTATTTCGTGCACACTCTTTAATAGTAATAAAAAAAAATCTTTTCATTCAAATTTTTGTTTGATATTTTTTTAAGTGAGTCCAATGGGTGCGACGGTAAAATGATAAAACTACGACAAAACACCTACATATTCCATGAAGATATATTATAATACACTCACACAGGTCAGTTGCGGCGTAAATGACAGTAAATGTTGGTTTTTAAATACATTCAAACTATAAATTAAGGAACAAAGATCTAGCTAATAGATGTTTTGCACGAATTGAGTCGATTTGAGAAGGTTAATAGCTGGGTCATTAAAAATAGACTACAATATCGCGAGATATGAGAAATATGAAATAGATACTCCTTTGTGTTAATAGATATAAAAGATATCGGTAAAAAGAGCAGCTAGGTATATATATATATATGTACATATGTACACCGCATTTTCAATATTGTGAAAAATGTATTAGAATTATTTTCTCTTGTACAAGTGTACAACAAAGGACTTTTAATTGTTGAGTTTGTTAGTCACCATTTTACAATTTAAGTAGAATTAACTTCATTCCAGCTTTATATCCAGTTCATGAATGCATTCAAAAATTTCAATTTGAAATAGAAAAAATAAGTTATAATAACTTAGAATGTTAATTCACTTACCTATAGAAGAAGATCTTCCAAGTAACTATCGAATTCTTCCTCCCTACTTTTATCTTCAACTTCGGATGGTTTTGTCCAACATTCCTCTTCCAAATTTTTACTATCCATTTTTCCTCCAACACCGCCTTCAACAGCAACAGATTCTCCATCCAAATCCGATTTATCATACATTCTATCTGCATCTCGACTACCTAATGATGAAGAACTTCCAGCATCCAAATCAACATATTTATTGGGAAATTTCTTCGATCTTCTAAATAATTTCTTGAATTTTTTTATTTCTTTTTTCTTTGAGTGATAATTTAATTTTTTCGAGCATGTCGGACAAAGTCCTGCAAAGAAATTATTTTGTTGAAGTGATTGCAAGGTTTAAAGATACACTTGTAGTACTTACTAACTTTTACCAGAGCATTTTTTTTAATTCCTTGTTCGGCATATGCAAAATTTACTTCCCAACTTCGTAGTTCTAATTTTTCTGTACAAACTTTATTGCCACATATGAACTGACCTTTTCCAATGACTACTTCATTTTCTATTCGCCACCGAAGTGCCACCTTTACATCAAAAAGAAAAAACTCCGCTGATATATAATGGTTTTATCTTTTTAAAATAGGTTACCAACTGCGGGTTAACTTCAATCGGAAATTTAACGAATGCGGAATGCTAATTCTTTTACTTAAGACTCCAAGTGAGCATATTTTAACGAAAATTGATTAGTTGTTTTAAACGTTAAGCATTGAAATAAAAAAAAAATCTATAAATCCCGACTGAAAGATAAAAGTACCTTACGTAGTTGATAACCTAAAATTTTTTTTAATAACTTACCTTGTTTTCTTTATATCGACTAAGATCACAAATACAATACTCTTTAAATAGTTTATCATAGTACTTTTTTGCTAATTGTTTTTCCCAAGTTTCTGCGGCATCATCTTCCCAAATAAATTGATGGTTGGCGCGAATAACATCCAAATCTGTTTTGTCCCTCGAACAATCTCTAGTGAATAATTGCGTATCGCCAGGTTTTTCCAATATATAATCGTTAATTAATCTTTTATGGATGTCATAGGGATTCAAATTCACAAATCTAGCCATTTTTATGCAAGATTTTCATCGTTATTTGAAATTAACAAAAAAATTCATAAAAATTTTCAGATAAAAAAACAAGATGGATTCATTTCGAATATGAGTGCGTTTAATAAAGTAGTTCGAAATTGGACAGTCCGCAAATACGAACGTAACCGGATTTATTGATATTTTTCATTTTTTTCGGTGACGTTTTCAGAAAACTATAAAAAAGTCCAGCTAAAAAGACGTCTAGAACTCTAGAATGAAAGAATGAATTAGTGTGTTAGAGCGAGAAAAAGCGTTTTATTTATGTCGAAATAAAATTAATAATATTACGAGTTTTTTTGAAGTTTTTTAATTATATAAAATTGTATATCGCGTACTTAAATACTGCACATCACAATTAAGGCTTGCATTTTATTTAAAAAAAAAATGGATTTATCTTTGGGTAATTTATCTAGTGGACAAAAAGATGAGTTAATGGATCAAGTTAAACAGCAAATAGCCGTTGCAAATGCACAGGAAATGTTATCCGTATGTATCTAATTTTCTACATTTATTGTAGATTTTGTATTTTACATTTATTACGTAATTTTAACTATAAAAAAAATCATTATTTAATTTGAATAATCAACATTTTAATAAGTACTTTCCTTATTTGAAGATATCGTCATTTTTGAGGTTAGATTATTAGTATAGTTATTAATAATAGTTTAGTTTTTTTCCAAAAAAAAAATTAAACAAATCATTGTTTCAATATTTTGCCGTCTCAAAAGATGTTAGATGATTCATTTTTAAATATGGCCGGTCCTTCTCCACCAATAAAATTGGTATTCCCTATTGACGCTGCGAGCTAAGAAGTCTAAAGGAGCGATAACGGATAGAATTTGTCTAATGCCCTAATATCTCAGTCTGTATAGGGAAAGGTCCAATTTTTAGAAAAACGTCACAGGACGAGAAAGCTGTATTGAGGTGGCGTAATGTGAAAAAAAAGGAAGCACCCTGTACCCCGATTCCGGTTCGTGAGATATTTTCCCACTTTATCTTATTCCATTGTGAAAAAAATATCTCATCGAATCGTAAGGGGGTACTTTAGTGTAGATAAGAGGCGATTTTTACACTTTTCTCCCAAATTTAAGACATTGTAGATTGATATGCTCTGAAAAATTATCAGAAAATTCTTTTATATAAAATAATAATGAATTTTATTTCTAGAAAATGACCGAAAAATGTTTCAAAAAATGTGTTAATAAACCGGGAAGCAGTCTAGACACCTCAGAACAGGTTAAAGAATTATTTTATTTGTTTTAAATGTATCAATCAATTCAATTGAATCGGTTTTTTTTAGAAATGTATAGCCATGTGTATGGATCGATATATGGATTCAATAAATTTGGTATCCCGAACGTATACCCAGCGGCTGCAGCGAGAACGTAATGCTTTATAACCAATATTAGGAATTTAATAAAATTGTTCTTTTGTTAGAGAGTAATGGATTAGCATTAGATTTAATATGTAACTTGAAAGTTTCTTTTATAAAATTCTAATTTACGTTTAATAAATAACAAGAGAAAGCTTACATGTTGAAATCCAAAACTTCTGGTTTTTATTAAGAAAAATAAAATTAAGAATCCGTTTCCAACAATGATTTAATTATATAACCGATGTTTGCTTTTCTGGTGTGTACGTTTGATCGTTAATACTTTGCGTTTTCAAACTAGCTTGTAGAAGGGTAAGTAATACTGGTATTTTAGTAAAATTTTCATCATTTTGAATCGTTGCTCTATTTTTACTTAAATCTGATTGACTATGAATTACCATTTCATTTTCATATTCAGAGACGTTATGAATAGTTTCATTATATTCATCAGAGTCGTGTTGCGAAAATCCTAATATTTGAATTAATTCTTTTCTTGTTTTGTAATCACATTTTCCACCTGTTTCAGCTTTAAGTGTTGAACTAGTAAAATGAAATTTACAACAGTCGAGCAAATCTTGAACTATACTTAAAGCCAACGAAAAATCTTCATCTTCAGACTTGATACCATTGTTATCATCAATTTTACTATTGGTTTGTATATCTTCCTTTGTACTGGCTGTACTGTTTAACTGAGGTGATTTTATACATTTATCCTTTGTTATTTCCGTATCTATAGTATTATATATATTAGCTCGGAGGTGTGCCTAAAATTAGAAATTGTTGAAATAAAAAAAAAAAATTTGGTTATGTACAAACTCGTAAGCTTAGCAAACATCCATTGTTTTCAAGTTTCTTCATAATTATATCACGGAATTCGGAGTCTTCCTCCATTGTTGGAATGTTTTAATTGGAATTCAAAATTAGTTTTTAACTTTAAAATTCAGTCTTTATTCTTTAATCTAATTTAAAACAGGATATTAAACGTATTAAATGCTTTTACCGAATCCATGTACTCAATACTAACAACGAATAGTATTGAAGTTACTAATTACGGATTTATGGATATATGGATTTTATTAAAAAACGACAAAAAATTATTTTTTCTGACAGTAGAACGTTTTTCTCGTTCTAACTACTGATTTCAATCTGAATCTCCCTCTAAATGTATACAGACATTCATAGCTAATTTAATAAAAATACCTGTTATAAAATTTTGCTTGAACCCTAGAACTCTAGAATTGGGTGCAAAGTAAACGTACATTTCTAGATATGTATACATTATTTTTTTATTCAGATTAAATTCATTTTCTGCAAACATTACAAAAGGTCTTATTAGAAGAGAAATCCTCTTTTTGTGCCCTATGTTCGTCTCGGTTTCAGCTGGGAAGGAAAATTTGAACATTCGACTCGAAAAATCGTACTTTTTATACTGTTTTTTTATATCAAGTGTTTTCTACTTTTTTTTATATCAAGTGTAAATAGTGCTGGTCTTAAAAATGTTTGTCAGTTATCGAAAATAAATGGCGTAAAATTCTGCGGAACACATTTACTATAATTGATACAGGCCAAATGGCTCAGTGGATTGAGTGGTTGCCTTTGGAGCGGGAGGTCCCGGGTTCAAATCAGACTGGGGTAAAACATGAAAATGTTTTTCTCTGGCATGGTAATTTGAATCTGAGGCCAGGTGGTTGGATTTCACTTAAAAAAAAATCCGTTATTAGATTTTTTTTAAGTGAAATCATTATCTCATAAAAAATAGCATTGCTTAAATGGCGGTAAAATAGCGAGCATTTGAAAGGTTTCCGTAAAGAACACCTCAAATGCTAAATTTTCCCACAAAAAAGAGATCATCAGATCAATTGAGATAAATGTAACTGGAGTATTATACAATAGGTCTAAATAAAGGCCGCAGTGTAGGTGATTCATAAAAAATCACACTCCTATAAAAAAAAATCAAGTTACTATAATTGGTTAGTATCTACACTACATCTACAATAAAAGAAAGATCATAGAAAGGAAGTGTGAAAATTTTCCATATAAAATATACGAATTGCGAAGCTATATATGGTTTTATTTAATACTAATGCAATTGCTTATTTACGTATATATACACATATAAAGGAATTAGGCCAACGCCATCTTGAAAAAACCAGGCTGTGCTGTATAAACGGATAGAGGGATAAAAATTGAATTTTATATAGTGCTATAATGTTAAATTTTAACGTATAAAAACCTCGAATAAACTGTTACAAAGATGAGTTTTTCAGAATAGGTTCTTGAAATATTCATATATTTGGTCAAAGTCCCATAAAAACCGCGTGGAAAAATCTAGAAAAAATTAAGAAAAACATTTTTTTGCAAACTTTTTTTTATTGTTAGACCAATTTCTTTATTTAAATAAAATAAACGAAAACCACACACTCCAACTAAAACCGTCCTATTTTTATAAACTCCACGCGCTACTCTTTCGCACGGTATTGCGTGTGTGATTAACCTTTACATGTACACTCTTTAGCGCGCTAAGTCTTGTACGCTCCCAATCGCGCAGGAAAGAATGTGCATTCGTTTTTAGTAACAAATTCCAATCACACTTTACACATGATTGGTCGACGATTTGTATGACGATTCGTAGGAGATAATAAAAGAAAAAACCCGCATAATATGGGCGCTCATTGTTTGTAATATTGGCCACTAGATGGCTATAAGTTTTGTATGGAGAATAATTACATCATCCTAAATAACTAAGAGGTTAACGGTGGGTGGATCGGTTACCTCCTTTTATGCAAAACAAAAAACAAAAACTTTTTTGTGTTTACAATTTTTTCACAATTTCATATAAGAATTGGGAGAAAATTGCCATTTTATTTATTTATCTGTTACACCCTCACATACCAGACCAGGAGAATAATTACACCATCCTAAATAACTAGGGGGTTAACGTTGGATCGGTTACCTCCTTTTATGCAATAACAAAAAACAAAAAATAAAAACTTTTGTATTTACAATTTTTTCACAATTTCATATAAGAATAGGAAGAAAATTGCCATTTTATTGAATGGAGGATCCTATAAGCGTTAACAAATTGCTATAATCCGTTAAACCCTCATATACCAAACAACAAATAAGAACTTTTTCGTATCTATAATTTTTTCGAAATTTTGTTGTTTAGTATGACAAAATGCATTGTTTACAAAAAGTGTATGGGAGTAGGTCGAAGTGGTAAAGGGAGTTTGCCCATTTAAAATACCAAACGTCACAGACATATTTTAACCAATCAAAACGATCTTGAGTTATCGAGTTAACGAGCGAGCGAGTGAGCGAATCAAGTGTACAAAATTTGTATTGCATTTTTTCGTTGCAAAATCTTTAATTCGTGGAGAAAACACAAAAAAACGCGAAAAAAAATTTGAAAATTTCTACATGAAACCAAAGCTTTTCTTTTATATTTCATATAGTATAAATAGTATGGAAGCTAAAAAGGTAAAGCATTAAGAAACATGTTACCAAAGAAATACTAATTTGATTTAAAGAAATATTTCATAATATGGTAGATTTCTGTAAATATAACTCCAATATGTATATGACGTTAGCACATAGTGTTGTAAGCTTGTAATCCAAGAGAACAGTTACCTAAGTTAAAGATTGTACCTAGAGATGACGTAGGCTTGAATTCTAAAGAAAATTACAAAATATATCGTTTTCTATCTATTTTGATTTTACAAGGATTGGCTACTCAGGTGCGATTAAGTGCCTATTGAAAATTTGTTTTTCAATTATTAATACGCATCGAAAATAGTTTTAATAGTATTATATTATAATAGTTAGTAAAAGATTTATCTAAGTTAAAGTTAAAGATCAAAAGGGCCGAATCTAACATATGTTCAAATGGTGAATTGTAACAGGGCACTACAATACATATTTAAAATAGGTGCGCCAGACTTTAGATATAAAACAAATAAAATTATTCCAATTCATATAACTCTTTACTTTAATTAGTTATTATTAAATTGAAAATAAAACATCCAATAACTTTCTATCTATCTACCTACAACCTAAGTCTAAAATTTAAAATAATAATGTATACCATGATTAATGCAATTATTTCATAATAATTTCTCTCTGATAGAAAAACATAATTTATGACAATGGAACAAGTTATTGGGAAATAACTTAATAGAGATTTTAGTTGTTCGATATGCTATTATTTTTAAACGTTGAAAAAAATGAGTAAAAATAATACTAAGAGGCAGTGCTTTGCGATTTTTTTCTCAACATCACATTTTTCCTATCTTGCGATCTATCTCCACCAGATTATCATTTCATCTAGACTAGATAATTAGCAGTTGAGCATATATGTACTCTCTCTTTAGACCGAGCACCGATTGTGTTTGTGTTCTTGAGTTGATTGGTCTAAAGAGAGATATGCTACATTTTTTAACTACAAAAATGTACATATCTACAGAAGATAAATATAATAACTTCAAATACGAGAAAAAACTAGTTTTTGTATTTTTTTATCTAATTTTTGTCGCCGCGAATTTATGGTGGCATTCTATAATATTATATTTGTGCAATGATTTTATGTTAATTAAGTATACTTTTATATATACCATATCTCTGTTTGTAATCTTTGTATATATGTATGTATAAATAAAAGATAAAAATATAATTGTCTATATATTGGTCGGTTTATCGAGATATTTTTCTGTGAAATCCATTCATTAAGAGTGCGATGAATTTCAAGGTACCGTAGAGTTCCGATTATAATACAATAGTACATTATATGGAACAAAATTTAACCCTGATATACAAATCCAAATAGTATACCAAGGTACACTATTTGGGGAAGTATACTATTTGGCACTCTACAGTACAAAATATATATGAAAAAAATGGTTTGACACTTTGTATTTGATACTTAGACTTGTCGTTTGACAGTTTGCGAGAGTAGTATAATCTAAGTAAATCGTTTGTATTTGACAACAGTATTCTTTATTTTTACCATTTCTCAAAATTTCTCATCGATGGCAATGATAAGATTAAATCCAAATAGTATACCCATGGTATAGTAAATAGTAATTTGGCACCTTATACCAGTGGTACACTATTATTGGAGGTACTCTATGCGGCACTCTACGGTATTCACATCACATCGAGCTAACTTACTGGTTAGATAAGTCGCGCTATATAAATTTTATAACAAAGTTTTAGTAGTAAATTGGCGATGATAAAGACACATACTGTACGGAAGTGACTAAATATTTTGCAATTATATTTTTCAAATTTTTTTAAAAATAAAGTGCGTATATTTGCTTATATATTTTAATATAGTTTTAATTATTCATATGATTGTTTAAATCTTTAAATTATGTAATTATATATCCATCAAAAGTACTGTAATATTAGCAAAAGATTTATTTCTTTTAATGTATTCATTATACATAATCAAGATAAATGTGGCTATGACAATGAAATTATAAATATACATACATATGTACATATGAATGTATGTTGTTAAACCATTAGGTCATGGACGGACCTCTACTACCCATACAAATAATATTATTGAGACATTATATAGAAATACAGGCATATTGAATTTTAATGGCTATAAATGTTAAGCAAATAATTATACTTTCTTTGATAACAGCATACCCTAATTAGTTTAATTTTATGTCTAATCATATGTCATTATTCACTCATAAACTACATACATATGTACATATGTATATAAATGTACAAAAATTGCAATTCAATGAATGGTTCGATATAAATTACCAATATTACTTAAAATACATAGGAAAGAAGAGATTCAGTTTTTCATAAACTTATGACGCAATGTTGTATTCCCTATAACTAGTTATCTTAAAATATTTTTACTATTTGATATCATCAAAATGTATTGAAACTATTTAGAATTTAGATCATGTTCTAGAATTTCACAAACATAATTTAAAACTAATTAAGTAAATCCAATTCTTTTTTTCACGATTTTCCTAAATACTAAAAATACTAAGCTTATAAACATGGTTATAAGTAGCCCGTTCATGTTCATGCATACTTGTGCATGCTGTGCGTACTTTGTTCATTCGCGTTGTACAATATCCTCAGAACATACAAATACAAATATATCTCACTTATTATTAAAGAGCCGTTGCTGACCCAGAGAAAAATAATTTTGTTGTGGAAGAAAGAGGGGTTGGTGGGGTGTAAAAAATATAGCTATTTAAATTTACATAATCCAGGTTATCATACACGAAATAAAAATGTGGATATAGGAGGTTTCACGTCCATATAGCCGATTTCATTTATACATATATACTGGTTTCCGAGATATTGGTAAATACTTTCAGAAAATATTCGTGGGACACACGATGGGATTATTAAAAATTAAAAAACAAAAATACAAATTCACAGTAAACTAAATTAATTAAGTATTTCTAACGTTTTCCAAAACATTATTTTCTAAAGTTATATTTTTTGTCATTTCGCTCACTTTCGACCAACGGTTTCTGTTCTGGGGCTTTTTAATATGAATAAAATGTTTCACAATCAACATTTATTCGAATTGCCAGTTCGGGCTAAGTTTAAGCGTATTCCAATTCTGTTATCTCCTCCAAACGAATTCCATGATGAAAAAAAAGCGTTCAACAAACGCATTACTGATGGGGATAGATATGACTTTGAAAACTGGGTTATAAAAAAGTTTTTTGCATATTGATTAAGAGACGGCACCCAAGTACAGATGGTATTGTATTTGGCAACTGAATTTCGGTTAAAAAGTTTGCCAGTTCGAAAAATTCAAAAATGTTCGAATTTTGTAAATAATTTGAGATTTTC
>JANSTT010020138.1:0-10097 GCA_026745375.1 Platyura marginata | reverse complement strand
TATAATACTTACTGGTATATTATAATCGGCGTAACCAATTATTTCTTCTTTACTGGTCATTTGACAATTTTGCATAGAGCGATGAAAAGTTTTATACATTGGAAATAGGTATGTATGACCATATCTTATCTACTATTGAGAGAATGAATGTTGAAGAAAAAAAATGCAAAATTTTAGTCGAATTCCTTGAAGTTTATAATATTGAATGTTGTTGTTGTAATGTTTATTTGGCTATTTTTAAGCCTAGTTATATATTAGATAAAAGTATTATTTTGATGCATTTCGTCAATATGTGTATATAATACATGTATACATAAATATATTATTAAATATTTGATATTAGTGTAACTGAAATTATTCATCAGCAAGCTTTATGTACAGTACATTAATGTAGTAAAATGCATGGATTACATACCTTGCATTCTAGAAGAATACGCCACTGCATACTTACCAAAATAATAGAAACATTCAAAATCTAATCATGCAGCTCTACCTAATGTGACACAAATATCATTAATTTAATTTGTAACCAAAATTATAAAATACTAATAAAAAAATTTCCCGCAGCTTTATCTGCATCTTTGTCGGTTTTTTTTCTTATAATAGATAAAGGAACATAATAGGCACTTATTTATCAATTAAGAGAGAAAATTTACAATTACAAAATAAGATAAAATAAATTACAGCTAAGATAATAGCAATAGGCAGAGTTGCCTTACTGTATAAGAGATGATAATTGAATTCAACTCACGATCACATTTTGTGTACGATATGTGTGTGTTTACTGTCAAAATCTAAACTAAATGAAGTTTTTAAAAAAAATACTAAAGCTGCGGACTCATTTCATACATAATTGTTACAAGATAACGAAAGGAGCTTTACAAAAAAAAATTAAAATCGTGGACCAAACTTGAAAATAATGTACTTACGATCTTTTTTTTTCTTTGCAAAAGGAGCTTTATATTATTATATTTTGATCAATAATAATTTTTCACGCATGCTCCAAAAGTGATTATATTAAAAAAGTATTTTCCCATAAGGAACTAGAAAAAATTGTTATCCTATAACATGTTGACGTTATTGATTTCTTTCCGATTTAAATTTTCTTCGATTTAAACTAAGGGTGTTCCACCTTTTAGCTTCTCTGGGCTACATTGGTAAAAGACGAGTTGTTTTAGGCCATACAAAATATACCTAATACTAACGATAGCTGATAACCTCGTAACTCAGTGGTTACCAAAATGTGCGCCGCTGAATATTTTAAAAGCTTTTATAATTATTTTGTTCGTTTTTAATTCAATGTGGTAAGATCATCTAGGGGAGCTGGTGTAAATCTATAACAATTTTGAATTATCGCTAGCCAGAGGAAAAGTCTAAAATGTGGCTCAAATAATCAGAATCTTATATTCATGTATGCAATAAAACAAAAGATTTCTAGGGTAATCTGTGTCATTCTTGAAGTTATACCTGAAATCTTTCAAATTTTCTGATAGTGGAATACTTTTCTCGGTACAGACTGGAACGAAGGTTGGAATTATTCATTCAATCATTATGAAACTATTTTTAAAATAAATTTTGGTCCTTTTGAAGAAAAAAACTGAAATAAAATTTGTGTAGACATCGACCGTTTTTTTGTTGGTAGTTTTTAAAAAAGTGACACAATTTTGGACTGTCTTCTTTTTAAAGATGTGATGTGATTCAGAAATTTGGTATTTTTATATAATTTTGAATTTGCAGCATTATTTGTCAAATAAAACAATGAACTTTTTTAGAAAAATTTAGCAAATAATGTTCCAAAGGGAAAGGCACAAACCATCACTGAACTGAACTATGCTGTAAACCATTTTTTACAGGGAACATTCAGCGTATATTCTACATGCTTTCATATAGAAATAAGTTTACCGTGAAGTAACAGAAAACAAGGAAAACCAAGACCACCTCTAACTTATCAATTTCTAAATGTTATGATTTCCAAGATCCAAGTTAATATTAACGATTCTCTACTTATCAATTACATTTTAAATCACCCACATAATGAAAATTAATTATTAATTATTTTACCATAAAAAAAAATCATTAATCATGGATCATAATGTCAGCATGATATATTTCTTTAGCATCCAACAAATTAGTTTCGTAATAATTTTATGTTCTTTAACCCTTATTGCATACACTTATACATACATATTTACAAACGACTCTATATGGGTTTACTTAAATTAAAATAATTTAATTTCACCATATCATCATATTTCTTTAATAAATCCTTAACACCATTGGTGAAATAGTGCTTGCGTATGTCGAGATGCTTCCAAATACAATTATCCTTTGAATCATGACTACATGCTATCATCAGTCATGCTGATTACACGCTTTTGTGTTATCATATTACATATATTACAACCACTACCCTTCTCGTATCATTATCCTTACCGCATACACAAAGAAAATTGTGCAAATCACTAAAATACAATGATGTTCTGGGAAAGTCTTTGTTTCTGGGTTGAAAAAGTTGAAAAACAAGGGAAAATATGTTGATATCGTATTACAGTTAAATTTTATATACAAAATAAAATAAAATAAAATTCTTTAGGTAGGTACTTCTTGTTCTACATAACTGAGGACAATTACTTACATATGTGGGTGCAGGGTTGTTAAAGTAACATGTTTTTTCGAATTTGTTACATTTAATACCGAATATTGGTAACAAACTAGTAACAAATGTAGCAAACTAATACTATTCCATCCAATTCAATTTGACAGAGTACATTAAATAACCCCCATCAAAAGATATATTCAGAAATGTTCCGAAATATTTCAGAATGACGAATTGACGACAATCATTGGGTTGAAAAATTGGTAACAAATACTTGTAGCTAACGTAAATTAATTTTCGTCGCGTAACATTTACATTTGTTACCAGTAACAAATTAGGTTTTTTCATCGATCAATTGTTACATTACAACCCTGCATATGTGCAGTACGTATTGTGTGTATAAAAAATTATAACGAGAGCGCAACAATTTTATTAGCATAATCAGAGGAAAAAAATTTCCTTTTCCCGTTGTGTGTAATATTAACTGTAATTTAATCAAAACATGGAAATTGAGTTTCATCATAAAATCGGATATGTGAGCGTGGTCTGTGTGACTGATAGCTGGGGAGAAAATCATTTCTCTTTTCTAGATATACGACATGCTAACGTGAACGGAATAATTTTCTTTTCGCCTATATCATTTATTATGATTTTCGGTTTTCTTAAAGTTATGTGAACCGATGTTATATAAATGTCACATACAGACCAATATAATATTGGAAAGTTTCTTCTTCTTGTAACAAAAGTGTGCAAAAAGTTATAATCTGTTCAACTTCTATATGATTTTGAGATTTCTATACGAATTGTGTTTGGCGCTTAAATTTTGCGGTTTCTATACTTGCTCTCTCACTGCAGGTAATCATATAAAAAATCGGTCGATTTAATTTTAATGTAAGGGATGAGAAAATGAACAAAAATATTTGAATGGTGTCAATTTTTAAAAAACAGCCGATCAAGATGTTCGGTGAACGAACATTTTTGATCCATTTTCTTCCATCAGAATGACGTAAGTTTTTTTTAAAATAGTTCTATGATAATGAAATCGATCATTCTCACGAGTCGCCACTGCGACCATTAGTCTCCGCTTGGGTGAGTGAGCAAATGCGTTGTATGGCAATGAATTTACTAAGAAAGACATCTTTGTATTCCAGTGGCGAAACGTAAGCATTATTGATCCCATTTTTTTATTATTTTGATGATAGAAACCGAAAAAGAAATTGGTGAGGCACCAAACATCTTGACCATTTTTTTTTTGCTGTTTTTTAAAAAGTTACACAATTTTGAACTTTTTAATATCAAAGATATGATTTTGAAACTTTGTATTTTTTATTATTTTAAATTTGGAGCATTTTTTGCCAAATAAAATTTTTAGAAAAAGTTAACCCTATAAGGTCCATACATTTTGAATATGGAATAGGAAATGTTGTTAGCTAATAATATGTAGTTAAAATAATAGTTAAAATTGAGCATATAAATCTAATCTAATATTTTTCGCATATCTTCGATTAATCACTTCCTATCAGTGGCGATTCTTAGATAGTTTTACAGGTGAGGCACTTAATTTGATTTGTAAATGAGGCTCATTATTTACTATTTCAACATATTTTTGTCTCGTTGGCCATAATTTAAATTGTTTTCAATTTCTTTCTTTCGTATGCAATTTTTTAAGACAATTTGCTAAGTTACTAGGATGCACCATGTAGAGGTAAGACTTAAAACTAGGAGTTATCAATACATTTGCAAAAAAAAAATACAAATTTCAATTTCTTGTAGATAACTTCAGTCAAAACTATTTTTTACTTCACCTTGAAAAGGGCGTTTGTACTATGTTAATTGTATGTGTATCATTATGGCCGCCTTTTTATAATTTTATTTACGGTGGGGGTGGCTAAATAATAATTACACACAGGCGGCCAAATATCTAGAACCGGGCCTAGCATACTAGGATGATTTGCCTTAATTAATACTTTTTAAACCATTAAAATAGTTCTAATCACAAAACTGTACGATTATAAGTAACTAAATAAATTACTGCCCACTAAATGTAATATGATATACACCCATTTATAGTCCTTAATTTGAAATTGTCAATATTATCATGCACGCTATTGACTAAATGATTTGTCATCAATGACATGTAGACCAAATCCAAAATAAATTACCTCAATTGATTCATATATGTATAATCAGAAATGAGTATACCATATAATGGTCATTGTTCAATGTTCATGTCAGCCAATCCAATATAAATCGGACGATATTATACTTAACTTAATTGTTTGAATTACAACAGAAATTCACTAAACGCCCCATTATTATTAACGTGTACGATGTGTATACCTTACCAACTTACATAACACGTGAAAAATATGGGCGTATAGAACATGGCCATAAAACCCACATAATATAAAGTAATTAATATCGATTCCATACTATATCGAAAAGCTTTATTAATATTTCAGAAAAATAATTACCAATGAAATGAACGCACACTTGTTATGTGCCTAATTTTAGTCTCCGTCAGTCAAAAGAAATTATTACAGCATAAAATTGAAAAAATTTTTTTAATTTGAATTATTAATGCTTAATTTTCTAAAAATAAATACAACATTACAATGTGCCGCCGGAAATTTAAATTTATAGCATTTTTCATTTGTAAGCACAAGCAAAGTTAAAAGCTTTCGGGTAATATAATATTACATAAAAATGAAAAATGTGTTCAACGGACACTCTCTCGGTAATAAAGGATCAGGAAGGGAAAACTTATTGTTGGTGGGCAAATGTTTTTTTTTACAGTTAGTGTGTCAATTGATCGATTGATGACTTGATCGGTTAATAGATTATTTATTGATCGATTAGTTAATAGAATGTTGGGGCGATTAAACGATGTGTATATTAGTTGGTCGATTTATAGGTCGATTGTTGATTATTATTATTGGATCTGTCGGTTCAATTGTGCGATTTTTATTCTTTTCTATCGTTTGATGATTATTATTATAACCGTATGTCAGTGGCGGCTCCAGGAACAGGGCAAAAAGGGCAGAGCCTCGCATGTCATTTCTGTCTGCCACACAAATTTTATCTTAAATAATACTTAATTTTATTTAAGAAAAACCGATAACAGACCCATTTACTCTATATAATCCGCCAGTTAAAGTATCTACCCACATATGTGTGATATATGAATATAATTAACCATAGAGGTTGGGGTTCTAAGTTGCAAACTTTTTTTCGTTGTTAGACCAATTTTTTTATTTACAACTAAAATCTAAATTATTTAGAATTAAATGTTCTATAAATGTTTTGAACAAAACTTTTTCCTACATACCATATTTTTATAAGATATTTGTCAATAAACTTTGCCGTTTTGATTTTCAAGCACTTTTTTTCTTTACATAGCCCTAACTTTATTGCTTTGAGACCTATATTAAAAAAAAAATTTCCAGACACACTTTGGACTTTACCTAAGTTTTTTTAAAAAAATGTACCATATTATTACATATATAAAGATTTTGATAGCATGCACCAAATATGATTACACCGAAAAAATCCATTTTCCTCCGGTACATGGTATTTTGTATGAAGATTTGTAAACAAAAAAAAACACTGTTCGTTCATACAACGACACGAGGGGCTAACGAAAATATGCCCTTTTGGAGTAAATTTGTTAACGACAGAAGAAATATGTCGATGTGTAGAAGAAATATGTCGATTCCTAATTTATCTGAAGTGATTTTTAAAGAAAACGGCTGAAACACTTAATATTTTATTTAAATTTTTGAGTCCCACCATTATAAAACACTACCAGCCGCCACTGATATTTAGTTTTTTTGTTAATTTTCATTGAATAGAAAGTATACTGCGAAAAATACTGCTTTTCCAAATCGATTTACTTCTATTTTAAATTTTTTTTATTAAATGTACTGTTTTTGGACCGAAAAAAGATACGAACGTTATTTATAGACCAAAAATTGCACGACCTACCGTTTTGGCACTGCTATGAATTTATTGTAATATTTAATTTACTCAAGATTTGTTGTACAGAAAAAATAAATAAGGGAAAATTCGTAGATTATCAATAAATACGAATTATTATAATCGGCGTAGCCAATTATTTCTTCCTTACTGGGATTTATGGTTAATTTGTCAGTTTATCGATAAGTCGATTGTTTTATTAATTCATGATAATTTAAACGATTTATCGATAAATCGATTAGTTAAGAGTTCTATTAATCAATTACTCGAATGTTCCTTTAATCGGTTTGTCGTACGATTTTTATTCTGTTCTATCATAACCTACTATATAAACCGATATTGGCATCGTAGTATTCCGATACACTTCGCACAAATACTATTAAATCTACACACATAATTGTTATAAACATCACTCTGGCTGTTATATAGTAGGATGTGGTTCTATGTATTAATTGATATATTTTTTTCTATTTTATTTCATATAAAATGTTGACAAAAACATGTTTTACATCCCTGATAATTTCAATTTTGTAAAGTGAAATTATGAATAAAATATACAACATGCAGTCAAACTTTCCAGGTTTTTTTTTGTTAGAATAAGCAAATAATGTACCTACGTCATAATTTTATAAAAATGTTAACTTTAACTTGTTTTTAATTTTTAATAAATATTCAATTATACTATTCCCCTATTAAAATCTTGCGTATCAAAACAAGTCAATGAAAATTCAATCAAAAGAAGGAGTGATTTCTGTCGTTTTGTTGAAATTTTAGTGGTCAGTGCAACACACCCATCCCTCGCTTTGCACGGTAGATACATTCCGCATGAAAAACCCGTGTAAATCGAAATCGTGTAAAATAATACACTGAATGTTGTGTGTTCAAGTGTGTTCAATATAAAATAATAAAAATAAAAGATTTTTTTTTACTTTACAAACCGTGTAAAAATGAAACCGTGAAAATCAAGTGGCGTACATGGGCAGGGAGGGACAGGTGTATTTTTAAAGTTGATTGCAATATGGGTGCGTCAATTATTTATTTAAATTTTAAAAATCGTTTATAAAGCTTTTATGGGAAAACAGGATCGTTTAACCTATTAGTCGGTATCAGTAAAAAATAATTGCTGAAAGCTTATTTTATATTTTTGAAATAGCTTTACCCGGAATATTGCTATAAATAGATATGAGTCATGTAAATATATTATTGAAATTGAAAAATGGTCATATTGATGAAGAAAAAAAAATTGTAAATTGCAAGGACATCCCTGAATTATGTCCAAATTTTAACAACAACAAATTCTTTCCATAGCAAATAAATAATTCTGCAAAAAATGTGTATTGACATATTTCCCATTTTTTTTCTAATTTTAGAATGCTAGAGAGAAAAAAAAAATAGAAAATAACACCCGCAGAGCATTCCTCCCGCACCCCACCACAATAAGTATTTGATTTACAAATGGATTATTTACAGAGCACAAAAAAAAAGTATAATAATAAATTATTGAAATGGAAATATTAAGTAAATCATCCGGAAATAATATTTTATGCGGCTACATATTTTTTTTTTCTTCTTCTTATAATTTTTATTAATTTGGAACTGGGTATGGTTAATTTGGTTTCTAAATTGGAAGAGACTGCTGTGTTGGATTTGAAAATAATTCATTTTCGTCCAAAAGCTGTTTTCACTTTGATGAGTTATGTGAATACATTATTTAAATTGTAAATTGAATTATTTTGTAATTACAGATAGAAAACACAAGAGTTTGTATCAGAAGGGAAACATGATGGTATAACTCATTTATACACTCTCTGTCTGAAGAGGTATACAAATATATATGTAGGGTAACTACAATATCGTTACCATAGTGTTTGAATAATTTTCTGTAAACTCTCCTATAAAGCTTTTTGGAAACCACAACACCCTCTCTGATTAAATTTGAATTTCTTGAGATTTGACAATATACATATTTTGGAATCGATATTTTGGTATGTTATCTATTTTTTTTTGTTGGAAATCAGCACCACACGGAAAACAAGATTAGAAAATAAATGTAATCAAAATTTACAAAAATTATATTCTTTATATGCTCTGCCACTCCCATAGTCCCATAGTAAGTTCATTGGTTTAATTATTAAAACCTTCCGCTCTTCCGCATCAAAATAACATTTTTTTTTTATTCCTAGAAATAAATATCTCTAGATCAGGGTTACCCAAACTATTTAGGTCGCAGAACCTTCAGAAAATTTTCAAAAAATTGTGGAACCCTTTATTTTATTTTTTTTAATTGCCATCAGTTACCTTATGCTGTACCCTATGGACAGCATATGAATGACAGAAAACGGATCGGCGCCGATTTCCAATAATCAAAAAGTGAACGACATCTCATGTATTAGTTTATGTAGAGTTTCATTATTGCATTCTGGTATGGTAGTCTTCTGCGGAAATAATGCGTCAGAATGTATTCTGCAGTTTCATCTTCTACAAGGCAAATACAGCCTGTGAATTTGGACCTTGCGCCTTTTTTTGCAAGAAAATCAGCGGTTTCGTTGGCTGGAATTCTTTCATATCTTGAGAAACACAATAGCTTTTCTTTGCAGATTCTGCAGATATGGACTAGCTTTGATTATATAATATAATAAGAGAATATTGTGCTATGAGAGCTGCCTAGTTGTCAGACAGAATATTTATGCTTTGATTTCCATAACTCCATTGGAAGAATTTAAAACAACAATATAATATATTTTTAATTATTTATTTACATAAACTTAGATCATTTAGAACAACTGCTTTTGTGATACTTGTTTTTCCAGTGTGGCTTCAGGTTGATTCCTATGATAAAACGGTACATCCTGAAAAGTTCTATATTTACGATGTAGTAATACTAAAAAATAACGCGCGAATGAATAAGTAATAAGGGTTCATGACAATGTTAACAACGTAACAATTTTAATGGAAAATAATAAACATAGAAGGGTCCATATATAATATATATGGATCGTATTAAAAAAATTTGCGGGAAGTAATATGCATTATGTAAAAAACAATATATAAGTATATTCCCAAAAGTTATGTGTATAGCTTACAATATTTCTTAAACGCTACTTAGAATTAGAATACATTAATTAATATATAAAAAAAAATATATACCTAATAATAAAAATAAAAGGAAAATTTTTTTTTGATTATTTTCTTCCAAAATAAATTTAAAGAATAAGGAATATTTATATATTTATATGTACATATATACATATAAAACAAAATAATATAAATAGTAATACATAACTATTTAAGTGAACCAGTGAAACTACTAAATAAAGTGAAAAAAAATATATATAGATATTAAATAATAACAATCAAAATGAATAAATGTGAAAAATTTCCTGTTGATATATCATTGTATAGTTATGATTTATGCAACAAATTACCATATCTAACCATTAAAAAATACAGGAATAGTGTTTCAACAAATTTCAAATGCGCATTTTTATACGAACAAGTATACCATTATAACAGGATTACCAATTCC
>JANSTT010020137.1:0-10097 GCA_026745375.1 Platyura marginata | reverse complement strand
TCTAATGGGCCCATCGGAGGCCTAGGGATTTCGGGCGCTTTAGGGCGCCCGCCCTCAATAAACTAAACTAACTAACTAACTCAATTCGCTATACAAAACAACACAGTCTTCTGAAAAGTACATAAAAATG
Organism: Platyura marginata; assembly: GCA_026745375.1. NCBI lineage: Eukaryota > Metazoa > Arthropoda > Insecta > Diptera > Keroplatidae > Platyura > Platyura marginata. Next base: position 9,967 of record JANSTT010020137.1, on the reverse strand, counting down.
AGTTAGCGGGTATTTTATATAAGCCATTTAGACCTTAAAGGGTTAAGGTTTTCTAAAAATGAAACATTTCCAAAACCATTTACAATTAAATTGTGATAAAGGTGAGTAGCTTTGCGAATATTTTTGATAAACCCTTTGTTGTTCAAAATGTATAAACCTTAAGGGGTTAATTTTCTCTAAAGATTTTATTTGGCAAAAAATGTTGGAAATTTAAAACAATATAAAAATACAAAGTTTCAAAATCATATCTTAAATATTAAGAGATGTTTTTTCATTTTTAATTATTGACCTAAGTTTTTTTTTTTTAAATACTCCTATAATGACGGGATTAATAATTCTCACGAGCTACCGCACTAATATATTATACAAAATATACCCCCTACACTCCTACAGGCATGGCGGATCTCAGGGGGGGTAAAGGGTGTAATTACCCCCCCAAGAGTTTTCAATAACTAAAATAATTTATTAGAAGACAATGGTTGCATTCAGCACTTCAGCAGACACAAAAAAATAGTGAGCGATCAGTAACTGTGAGTTCAATTCAGCTGAAAGCTTCACTGGTTTTGACAGATACATACATGTTAATGATCTTGATTATACGTACTAAAAAGTTTTCATGCATTACAGGTTTGACGTTTTAATAGGTTTACAGTTTATTTGCTTTTCGCTGTGTGTAAGTTCCAAAGAGGGGGAGAAATAAATTAACAAGGAAATGTGCGACTGCCGTAAATTCTTCTATACAATATACATCAAACTACAATTCGAGTGAGTTATAGACGAATTGTTTTAGGGCGAATTGTAAATAGACGAATTTTCTTCAAATCGAAAATGTGTGTCCTTGATATTTTACCCCTCCCTAGATTTTTTCCAGATCCGCCCCTGCCTACAGGTAATTAAAATATTTCATGCAAATCTCCCCTTTGCAATCTATAAATTCATAACTCTTTTATATAAGGAAATATTGATCACAAAACCAATCTGTATACAAAAAAAAAATGAAAAGAAAAGAAAAGAAAAAGAAAACGTATAAAATATCTACTCTTACAAATTCAAAATTGACTATAATTATCTATTTCACAAAATCTTTACTTTCCAACACCTTTACCCCATCGTATAATATTCAATACCTGAATAATCAATTGATTTAAAAGAGCTTTTCAGTAAACTTTTCATTAATCTTTATTTGTGATCTCATCCGAGTCTCTCAACGGTTGCCATATTGAATTTCCACAACAACATAAATTTAATTAAATTGAAAACGAAGCGCACTTGATAACGCAACTAAAAAAAAAAAATAAAAAAAAAACTTCTTTCATCACTATATACAGATTTACAACGACTTTGTATGTAATTAAATTAGTATATAGAGTATGTCTCTCTCTCTATATATATAAATATATATATGTTTTGTATATACATAGCTATGCTATAGGTATAGGTAAACGTACATAAATACAAGTAAATTGACAGAGTGTTTTAATTATTTTTGTCGGAGTTATTTTAATTAAATTATTTATATGAAAATGAAATATTCAATTTTTAGTTTTTATGTCGAATTGATGAATTTTTTAGATTAATTTGCATATAAACAAAGAGGAGATATTTTTTTTTTAGCTAAAAGCCTCGCGGCTGAATAATTTAATTCTCGAATGCAATTATAGATGGAATCCCGTTCTAATTTTTGAATAGATTTTTTTTAATTCAATTTATAATTTTTTTTAGTGATCTATTCGAAGAAATTTAATTAAATTTCTGTCAGAATTTGGAAATTAATTTTGAAATAAATTTAAAAAATATACCATGACATTGATCTTTTTTTTTTGTTGAAAAATTTGCGCAAAAAAAGAAGAGGTGCTCAACAATTCTTTCCTTTTACATACGAGTAGCTATTTTTGCTGATTTAATTTTCTTATCATTGCCAATTTTAATTTGTATATACTTAGGTTTTCATTTATTTTTCCAAAATTATTGCTTTCAATTTAAACGAAAAACACAAAAAATCCATACTGTACAATTTATAAATTCAACATTTAGCTAGCTTTAAACTATACTTGCTCGATCAACCAAGACGGAAACACGACAGTGCACTTCAAAAATTTTTAAATATCAAAGCAAAATATTTTCTGCCAGTCATTTTACAATTCTGTGGCCAAAAGTCATAGTGGCTTAAGTGTTTTTAGGCCAAAAATGAGTTTTCAATAGAATCGACTTGAACATTGTCCCAATCTTTTATTACCGGATTTTTAAAAAGTTTTTTTTTTTTTTTTGGAAATTATACATTAACCAGTAAAGAAGGAAAAATTTGCTACGTCGATTAAAATATACCCGTATGCGTACTTGGTTATTATTTACAACTTTGTACGTGTCTATTTTGTCTATACAATAAAAACCCTGGAAATGACATAAAATTGATTGCAGCGCCATAACGGTATTTCGTGGAACTTTTTAGTCAATGAATGAAATCTTCAGTTTTTTATTCTCTTTCATTTTTTCCGTAATCTATACACTTTTCGAGAAAATGATTAACAACCATAGAAATTCAATAAAATTGATTGCAGCGCCATAATGCTAGGTCGTGCAACTTTTTGGACTAAGAAAAAAATCTTTATTTTTGCATTCTCTATAATTGTTGTCATATTCATTTTTTCTACATTTCAACTATCTTTCCAGTAAAGAAATGGTTTATATCAAAATTAACTGAACACTGTACCACAGCCTCCCTTATTTGTTGTCCGATTTTCTTCAAAAACAATAGAGATCTTATTCTAGGACTACAAAATAAACTGTCAAAATTTCAGCTTTCTAACTTCTGCCGTTCGGACGGAATCTTGATCACGGACAGACGGACGGACTGACTAACGGACGGACGGACGGACATGCATATTTCGACTTAGAATTTCACGAGAAAGACAATGGTATTGAATTTTTTTCTATGATGAGTATTAAGGGGCGTTACAAACTCCGTACCAAAGTTATAATACACTTGATTAACGTCATATAATTTTTTTTTATTTTTTTAATAATGGCTTGAAAAATCTTTAAACTCAATAGAATTTTTATCATATCATATAGAAAAATAACTTTTTGTTATTTCATTTAAGCTTTTCATCAAGACGGTAAAAATATCAAAACTGCTCTACTGAAAACTTGCAATTTTGGAGATAAGCCACTATTACATGTGGCCACAGAATTTTATTGATATTAAATAGCTTACATAGGTACAGTGGGTATCCGATATCCCTACGAAATATCAATGACTTTAATATTCTACTTTAATAAAACTTTGAATACAGATTTAATTGAAGTCAGCAGCAGACTAAATTCAATTAAATGGAATAAAAAAAAAATAAAATAAAAATCAGTGTCGTTTAAAATTTATTTTTAACTGTAAATGTATTTAAAATATTAAAACAACATTTCTCAAAAACACCTCATTCCGACAATATTCATTCGATTTCGTGTTTCGTATCTAATATACAAAGGTACCGGCTGAATTTTGTAAACATCTATTTTTGTAGACAGAAGAAAATCCATGGGAAAAAAAATAAAAATTGGAAAAGGGATTTCTCTTTTATCTTTTTTTATGAAATCCATAAAATCTTAATGGTAAATGTATTTTTTTTTTATATAAGTATACATATATTGAACCCAACAAGACATTGTAGGATACAAGGATTTTCTACAAAATCTTGATTGGTAGCTAGTCTTCAATGATCAAAGAAAAACATATTAAAACAAACATATCGAAAAAAAAAATGTTTTTCATAAAGCTTGTTATAAACGGATATTGGAAAACTTGCGTTAACATTTTATGGGGTCTGACTTGCTTCTTTTAAGTAATAAGGAAGAAAAAAAAAAACAACAAAACCGACGAAGTTAATGAAGGGATTATATTATGCAATAAAAACAATTTCAGCGAACGAAAATTACCGTACACGTACTGGGAATTTTAATTAATTTGAATAATTTCTGTAATTTTTTTTTTTTATCCAAAATTTATCAAGATTTTTAAAAGAAAATTGGGGTTTGGTTTAAAAAAAAAATTAAATCGGCTTAAACTGAGTTTGTTTTAGTAATTTTATCGACTAATAATAAAAAAAAGAAGCACAACACTTCTGACTATATATCCTCTTGAGAGGAATTAGGATAGGACTATAAAGAATGAACAAATATATTATTGGGTTATCATTTTTGAGTTATCTGTTCGAACCATAAGTAACCGAACTTCTTAAAAGTCATAATTGTATCTAAATTTCTGCGTTAAATTATTCCAAGCAATAATCCCATGAACAAAACAAATGAATGGATTTGATTTGAAACTTCAGAGAGGGAAGAAAGTAGTGAAATCTCAAGAATTTGTATAACAATAATAGTAATTGAGTTTAAAGCCTCTCTCACACTGTAAAATTTACCCACGTTAGTAAATCGTAATTATTTTTTATCACTGTCTTTTTTTCCTTTTCTCTTTTTACGATATCGTTTTTCACCGTAGAAACGTGAGTACATTTTGCAGTATGGAGGAGACTTAAATGTTCCCCAAAAATATGGCCATTACAATTATAACTCCGTTTTTTATGATTAAGCAAATGTGTTCCTACACTGAAAAAAAACGAGAGTAAAATGGAGAAATTTTTCGAAAGTTGATGTGTAATTATGGATTTACGATACTATCAATATGACATCTGGGGCAGAAATAGTACAAGTTTTTTTTTTTTTTTTTTGGAACAATCAAAAATACGCCTTAATTAAGAGTAATTAATTCCATTTTCAGAAATACCACGGTAGCATAGTAAAAATGTCAAATCAAAAGAGTTTTCACTAGGTTAGAACATAGCCAGAAAAAAAATATTTGTTTTTATGTCGAAAGGTTAAATTGTTCATTAATTATCGAACCTAATTAACCCCTATATAGGTGAACATTTTTATCGAACTTTATTTTATACAAAAAAAAAATAATTAATTTAAACTTTTTATTTTTTATATTAAGATTAAGTAATTCTTTATAAAGTTAAGTACCAAAAAACAAAAAAAAAAAAAAACAACAAAAAAACACAATCGAACAATCAAGACAAAAATTATGCTGGGTAGTTAATGCCTTTGTTATTTTCCCATCATTCTTGTTTTTCTCCAAATAAAAAAAAAAAAATAAAAAATATGCCATTATTATAACCCATTATCTTCAGATTGATGGATGTACATTATTTAACCTTTTCCTTATTCATTCCTTTTCTTTATTATCCCCACTTTTGAATATTATTATCAATTCACTCTTGGTTAAATCTCTGTTTCATAGCAAAAACAATGGTTTGTTATTATTATCAAAGACAATTGATTATATAATCGTAAAATCTGAATATCCTTTTTGGAGGGATGCCGCACTCCATAGATAAAGATTTGAAAAATATGTATATATGTATATAAATAAAAAACCTCTCTATACCTTCGAAATACTTCACAATTTTTGCTGGCAAATGAAAAAATATTTTTGTTTTTGACTGAGACTTTTATTAGATTTTTTTCTTTTTTTTTCGTTTTTTTTTCTCTCTTCATATAACGAAATCAATTTTTTCTGCATGATTGACGCGGGATAAAAAGCATTTTATTTCTTTGCTCAGTGTTCAATAAGCTTTCTAATGAAAAGCGCGACTGTATTTTTTCCAACTCAAAAGCAATAACAGAAATAACTTGATGACATCCATTAATGCTATATATATATACACATATATATATATATATATATATATATGTGTGTGTATTTGAAAAAATAATAAAAAAAAAATATTGATTTAATTAATTTTTGTTGACTTATGTTGGATTGAACTTTCATTCAAATATACAAAATGTGAATTTTTTTTTTTTTTTTTGAAATTCAAATCTAATAAATGTGGTTCAATATTAAATTTGATAAGTAAACTGACAGTTGTAATATGATAGATGTTAGGTCTAACACGTTGTGGACGTTTATGATTTAAATTTTAGATATTTGGGGTGGAAATTTTGTACAAATGTGTGATATTGAAAATTACCAATTAACTCCTTCCCCATATTCTTTATAGTAAATGTGCGTGTTTTTTTCCATTAAATGATGAGCTAGAGACTCGAAAAATGTTACTAGGCTGGTATAAATGTTAGTTTAGTTTTTTTTTTCATACATAAATAGGTTTGGAATTACAAACTGAGAAAAAGAGAGGATGGATTTTTTTTAAATTTTGAGTATATTTTTGAAAATAATATTCATCCTTTTCACTATTTTGATATTGTCATTGATGGCATTTTTATAAAACATATTTTGTGATTTTTAATTTTGATAAAACTTAAAGTTGGTAAAGTTGGTACAATTTTCCCATGAAACTATTTTTTTTTTCTTTAGTTCAAAGTTTATTCAAAGTAAAAGTTTAATGAAATTCGAGTGTAATTCGTATTTCATTTATTAATAATTAATAATCAAACGCCTAGACCGATTTTCTTTACCTGTAGCTTAAAATAAAGGTAATTAAGATTTTGAAAAAAATATCAAAGATTAAAAAATTCAACCTATATTTTCAAAACAAAAATCTAATTTTCCATCTCCAATAAAAATAACATTAAAAAAAATCATAACCAAGCTGTCAATCGTCAATCCAAATTGAGACTGTAACCAATCAATAAAAATAAATCCAAATAAAAATAAAATGTAACAATAATTTATTTAAAATATCCACTCGAATTTGGTTAAACTTTGGCTTTGGACCGTTTGGACCTTTTGAAAAAAAAATAAATATAAAAATAATAAAAAAAATAAAAGTGTCATGGGAAAATATTTTCTTTAAATCAATAAACAAGTTTCACCAAGTTTAATTAAAATCAAAAATCATGAGTCCAAATTAACATCCATTGAATTTTTGGAATTTCCTAGCACGATTCTAGTACGTTTTGTGACAAACCTTATACAATTAATCTAAAAAATTCTGCTATATGCTTTAAGCACACTGAGGCGGTGGCGGTAATTAACTATAAATACTTTTTTATTAGTAAAATAATTTTTCAATTTTTCTGACATTGCGATTTCCATGGAAATCAAAAAATAAATTCAAGCGTCGTACGCGGTAAAATAGAACATGCAGCGTTCACAAAATAGAACGCCACACTGACCGCGGCGGTCATACCGCCCTAGTATGCAATGCCAAATATATTTTACTGTGTTCTATTGTACCGCCACCGCCACCATGACCGCCACCGCCTTAGTGTGCGTTAGGCTTTAAGCTCTCTTTCTCTTTATTCAACTAATAACTAATCGATTTTTAAATCATCAGTCATCATTGAACACCAACTGTAATATATGTCCATCTTATTGTATAAAGTTGTCTGTCGTACGGAACCTAAATATGTGTATAGTGATTGAGTGTAAAAGAACAATAAAAATAGTTAAAAAAAAAGTGACAATACAGTAGATGTCTTGTCTCTTGAATATTTAGAAAAACTAATAAATTGTATTGTGCTGTGCGGTGAAATTTTTCATTTTTCAATTTTATTTTTACTTTTTTTAAGTATTTTTTTTTTCTTTTCTTTTTTTTCGTTTTTTTTTTGTCACATATACCTAAAATGAAGTCTTTTTATTTTTATCCTTTTATTATTTTTTTGCGAACCCAACACATTGCTATGCAAAAACGTTCCTGACAATAAATCAACGACATGGTTTTCTACATATACATATCTATATATGTATACATACATATGTTATGTAAGTATGTACTAGCTGGTAATATATATAAAAAAAAAAAAAATCAATAGCTTGAAACGAAATAAAAACATTTCTGAAGAAAAAGACGAAAATCTACATATCAGTAGTGACTAATCATATCAAATACAAAGAACATGTTCTCAATACCAAATCAATCGTGTTTCCGAGAAAGAAAGAAAAAAAAAAAAAAAAAAAATTCGCCTCCTCTATACAAAGATAGAATATCTATTAAGACAAATGGGTTTTCTTAATAAATCTAACATTTGATCAATACTTTTTTTTTTTTTTTTATTCCTTATTCTCATTGGAAAAGCACAGATTTATTGATACATTTGTTTTAGCTTGAAATAGTGCGAACATAATCACTTAACACTGACATGATTCCCTTTTGATTAATCAATAATTAATCAATTTGCAAAGCTTTCTATGTATGTATAATGTATATGTAATACAAATAATTCTATATATGAGTTTAAGTATAGAAACATTTGCTTAAATCTGTACATATATATGAATGTAGTAGGTACACAAATTTTAATGATTTCCTAGAGATAGTACAATATCGTCTATGTAATTGTAGAGGTAAAACTCACTATCTACATTTTCATGTTTTCGTGTTATGAGGCTTTTTGTATATAATTTTAATATTGCAGTCAATGAGATAATGAATTTTAAATTTGATTTTTCTTAGTAAGTAATGAAGATAGAAAATAGATAGATAGTTGAAAATTACGTATGAAAATGTAAAAAAATTAGTTTTCGAGTGTGTAGAAGTGTAGATAGTACCTCTACATAGACATGATATCGTTACAATATCGATAAAATTAGATTGATAATAATTATAGATTTGTACCTTATTTTGATATTGTATCGATTTTATTCGTCTTTATATGATATGAAATATACTTTGATAACTCATGCATTGTATGTCCTATTGTTGTTGTATAGCAAATAAGAAAAGAAAAAAAAGGTATAAAATATGAGATTTTCTTTTGAATCCATATATTGCAGAAAGTTGAATAGAGTCATTTTCTGTACAATAATAAATTCTAAAGTTTCTGACAAAAGGTTGGCAATATGGATGATATTGATATACCACGTATTGACTATTTCTCCTTCTAAAGTTAGTTACTATTAGTTATCTTATATAACAATGATAATATTTCAATACCTTACCAGTACATCGTTAGAATTAGAATAAATCGTATGACCTACATACATATAGTATGTATAGGTAAGGTAATTTGTATACCCGTATGATGTTAATCAAAGGGTATTATAACTTTGGTACGGAGTTTGTAACGCCCCTTAATACTCATCGTAGAAAAAAAATTGTCTTTCTCGTGAAATTCTAAGTCGAATTATGCATGTCCGTCCGTTCGTCCGTCCGTCTGTTCGTCCATCCGTCTCTGCGTCCATCCGTTTGTCTGCGATCAAGATTCCGGCCAAACGGCTGAAGCTAGAAAGCTGAAATTTTAACAGTTTATTATGTAGTCCTAGAGTAAGACTCCTATTGTTTTTGGAGCAAATCGGACAAAAAATAGGGGAGACTGAGGTACAGTGTACACCTAATTTTGATATAAACCATTCATTTACTCGAAAGATAGTCGAAATATAGAAAAAATGAATATGACAACAATTATAGAGAACACAAAAATAAAGATTTCATTCATATATCAAAAGGTTGTACGACCTAGCGTTAAGGCGCTGCAATCAATTTTATTGAATTTTTAGGCTTTTTAATCATTTACTCGAAAAGTATTTAGATTACGGAAAAAATGAATATGATAAAAATGATAGAAAATAAATAAATGAAGATTTCATTCATAGACTAAAAAGTTGCACGAAATACCGTTATGGCGCTGCAATCAATTTTATGTCATTTCTAAGGTTTTTAATAGTTTGTATTCAATTTAATTACTTTTTTTTAAGAATTAAGCACTTTTTATAGAACATTTCCATACATTTTCTTGAATTTTTTTAATTATTTTATATATACCAAAGGCCTATTTATAGTAATACATATTTAATAAATACCTTTAATTTACCTTGTACTTCAAATGACTACTTAATTTAAGCAAAAATCAACTTAATTTAGAATTTTAAACGTCTAAGAATAAAGCTACGGGCACAATGCACCGCGCCGTTCCGTTCCGTTCCGTCCCGCTCTGTTTTTAAATTTAAAAAATGTCAACATAGCATGCAAATGCATAGGCTTGACGGTAGCTATGTCACAATGAACGGAAC
>JANSTT010020136.1:0-10098 GCA_026745375.1 Platyura marginata | reverse complement strand
TATATACTTACAATTGATTTAGTTCGTTCTGGTCTACTAGCAATCGGTGGTGCAATATCTTCTTCATGTGCCGAATTATGAGTGGATGGACCCAAACTGTGCGTATGCGAATGGCTGACATGCATCACTTGTGGCCCAGCATGAGAATCAGAATCAGTTGGTGTACTACTTGGACTACTGCTGCTAACACGACTCAATGACGAACCTATTGATGTTGCTGTTGTTTAGTGTTTTCCCGTGTCCGACAAAATGAAAACAAACATGGCGCAGAAGCAATTTTAAGAAATAAAACATAGACGAAAAAAAAAAAACTTAGCCCAAAGAAGCATTTATTTTGTGGATTATAAATTGGAAAATTATTTACCCGAATGTGTAGCAGCAGCATTTGTCATATATTTTGAATTAGGCCGCTGTTTACTATTGTCAAACCAGTTCAGAACGTCTAGCACAGCCTGTGGATTTTTCTTCTGTTCTTGTTTGCTGATGTTTGAGTTCATAAGAAGTCTTGCCCATGCTTCTGGCATTCCCTAAAATAAAATGTGAACAGTTAATGTAAATGCACTTATTATATATTGTATTACTTAATAGTAACATAGTCTGCAAAATGCCATAAATTAAATAGAAATACTAAACTTCAATGGTGGGCAGTTTTATATTGTCACTTCGGGTACAGATAATTCAAGACTTGTTTATAATATTAAAATATCGATTAGATCAGAGGTCTCCAAACTACGGCTCGCGGTAATTTATTTTGATTAGATTGTAAAATTTACAATGTAAGTAAATCATACAAAATAATAATCAGATGTTTTTATTTAACGACCAATTAAGAAACACAATAACTGACATTCATATGAAATTGAACATCTAAACTGTAATTAATGATATGAGATTTATACGGTTATCTCCACCTCAATTAAATGTCCTTGACACTTGCCCGCAAATAACAACCGAAATTGCGAACGGAACGGAGTCCAACCCCGCGCTTTGAGCCATAGATATCTCAATCGCTGGCTAGTCCCAATTTGAGCGTGATTCAAAACTACAGCATGTTGATATGGTGAGCTAGCTAGGTCTTGGCCCTTGAGACTTGGTGGAGGAGTCAGTGTGGCCCTTAGACTAAAAATTTTGGAGACCTCTGGGTTAGATCAAAGATTTTTTTATAAACGTAGTCAACAAACTTGGTGTATATACGTTGAAAATAGATTTAGGGTAGATCTGCTCAAAATAATATAGCAAGTAATTTTTGTAACTTATTTAAGCCTTTAGTGTTTAGTGCACTCAACTGAGCTAACTCTTTTTTATTTTCGAGAAATTAAATATTTTCCGTGTACCCGAGTATAGTCGTGCAAGTGGAATGTTATTTTCACGCATAGGTTTTAACTGAAAGTATATGTATATGCTAGAGTCTAATAGCTAGACAGTTCCGTACGTATTGCAACTAAGCCGAGAAAAGTTACACGTTTTTATATGTAGAAGAAACTATTTTTTTCTGTTATGTACTATGAAAATAAAGAATAAAAAAACAACCACTTTTTGATTTTTAATCGGTGGAAATTTTTTAATTGGTGGAATTGAGTTGCAAAGAGTATAAATTTCCGTCAAAAAAAATTTACTTCAAAAAGTGAACGTCATAAAAAATGTAAGAAAGTCAAAAAATGTACATCAAATTTCTCTCCTTTTCCCTTTTAAAGTGAGACAGAACCAATTTCAGGTTAAACAAGCAATAAATGTGACAATGACGGCCACTAATATTATGCAGGTATATAATAAAATTAACCTGAACAGGTATTTGTCAATAAGTGCTTGAAAATCATAATTATGTAAGGTTTTCTGGCCGGAGATTTACAAATGCCAAATTGTGACTCACAGATAAGTAAGAGAAAATGACAGGGCATTGGACATATTTTAAGGAAACCAGACTCATCAATAGCCAGACAAATTCTGGAATAGAAGAAGTGTAGAAGGTCCGAAAGTAAGCTGGAAAAGTACAAAGAAATCGAACAAACGAGGAAGAGCTTGATGGAAATAAAAAACATGACGCAGAACCGTATAAGATGGAGAGAGCAAGCCCTATGTTCCCAAAGGAAATAATAAAGGAAAAAAAATATAATAGAATTCCATTCCGTTCAATATCTAATTTTAGTCTCCTCCTACTAATACCTAATTTTTTTAATTTACGTATGTCCATAATTACCTTGTCTTTGGTCCGATTGATTTCAAATTTACGATCGAATAAAGTAAAATTATACTTAAAGTGATGATAATTTTAGGCGGTAAGGAAATGCATTACGGATGGAATAACATTAGTTAATTAATATATGACTCAATAAAATCAAGAAGGTATGAAGAAAATGATGTGTTATCGACAAGGATGAGAAAAATGAGTCCTAACACATTTGACTGTTAGAATTTCAAAATTATTTATATTCATTGCAGATTGATTGATTTTTAGTAGCTTAAATCCTATTAAGAGCCTTATTTATAATCTAACTTAAAAATAAAAAAAAAATTCAAAACATTTTTATTTCAGTCAAACATCATTATTAAAAAAATGTTTTTGCCGAAAAACGACGATCAATATGAAAGAGAAAAAAGTAAAAGCAACCAAAAAAAATGTTGCAACTTGTCCATTAACACTAAAAGATAAATTTAAACTATTCCCGCATGCCTACTACTTAAATAACACAACAAATATTTAAAAAAAAAAATCAAATTAAAATTACAGCAAATTATATAAATATCAAGCTAATACTTACTTTTAAAGGCAGCTTGAAACATAAGATAAACACCAAGTTAACAGAATCGATAAAAAAGCGTAATACAAAAACAAAATTATGTTTAAAATTTGTTGGACTCTTATAAAACCCTTTCAAATTGCGTTTTAATATTCAAAGAAAACCCCTAAATTCTTGCTTATGACCTCACTCGGAAACTAAAGTTGGCATCTCATTACATAGATAACCAGTAAGGAAGAAATAATTGGTTACGCCGATTATACGAGTAATATACCAGCTTGAGTACTGATTTATTATTTACAACTTTTCTTTTATCTATTTTTTCTATACAACAAATATATCCAAAGCGCCTTAACTGTAGGAGAGAAACTAAATATTTTTCAGGAGAGAGAAAAAAACTAAATATTTTTTCAAAGAGATTATAGGGGCCGTTTAAAAAAGAGGGGAAACCCATATTTTTTCGTGAAATTTAGTAAAATAGTGTAAAATATCCTAACTTATCAGATTTTATAAAAAAAACCATTTTGGAAAAATTGATGTTAGGGCCTTTTCACAAATAACAATCGATATAGTGAGTAAACTAAATACAAATGATTAAAAACTCTAGAATAGGCTGTGAAACTTTCTATAATTTTTGTCCTATTCGTTTGTTTTTGTTCTAAAAACAATAGAGATTGTACTCTATGAGTATTTAATAAAATGTTACTAGCTTTAGTTAAAACAAACGGAAGGACAGATATGCATATTTTGACTTAAAATTTCACGAAAATGGCGATGATGTTATAATACCCTGTGATTAACATTATACGGATATAAATAATACATATAGCCGCAAAGTGACATAATTTTAAATTATTTTATCTATAAGTATGTACTCAAAAACTAAAATTTTCAGAATATATTCTTGAAATAGCCTTTTATTTGGGAAAATCCTAATTTTAATCTTTTTAAAATAAAAAATCATTCATCTATGTAATTTAATCAGACTTTTTCCTGATCAAAAAATTTCTCCTAATGTTCTTTTCGTAAATTATAAGTATAAATTATAATGTGTAGTCATATTTCCAGCAAACAATAACAACGAAACCAATGCACAATTATAGAATATTAGACAACAACTTGTACAAAGTCGTCACTAGAACTAGATCATACCTACCTATTTGCATAGTCCCTAATTTGAAGATAAATATAACATGTCCCCCCCTTCATGCGTTTTAAAGGCAGTTTAATATTTAACTAATGAATTATTCATTTTAATTTTAACAGTCAAATGTATAAAATTTTATATTATTCTTTGAATAAACGATAAATTAAAAAGTAACGGTATTATTCATAGTATTAAAAGGATAGAAAAAAAATCAAGAAAAAAAATGTACATGAAAAGGAATTGTTTTTCTTTGGGATAATGACGATTATGCTTCAAAGATTATAAATTTTCCTCCATTATAAAGTACTTATTCCTATTATTTAACGATTAAAATTACTCAACTTACATTACTAAATGACATTCGAAAGGGTTTATTAAGTCAATTTGTTCATAAGTCAAATTTTTTTGTTTACATCATAAAAAGCCAATTTTGTCAAACCCATTCCAAAATATATATTTAAAAAAAATCTTAAAAATGCAATGCTAAAACAGGTAACAAAATACTTACAGTAAATTCACCAGTTACAGCATCAAAACCAACATGAACGGTATGCTCAAAATTTGTTGGATATGATATATTTGGTTTTGAATCGCCATGGGATGGTTTTGATCCTTTCATTTTTCCTTTTAGTATTTTTTTTTTGCGATCAGCATCTTCTGGTTCTATTGAAGAGTGTTTTCCATTTAATAAATGACAAATTACTATTTTTTGTTGGCAAATTACCTTTAGGAAGTGGTCGCATATCTACGGAAGGTGCACTGTCCGTTCTATCGCCACCTCCTCTATTACTTGTTAATCTAACAGGAGGTGCCGGAGGTTTGTCTTCTTCACTTGACATTTTTGTTTAGTTTCTTTTGTGTTAACGTTACAAACAAAGTTGGTTTAAAAATTAAATAGAGGTGAACTGTATTTGCTATAACAAAAAGGAAATATTGATATTAACATTTACTACTGTAAACTTTACTCCATTAATTAAATCTAATTATCTTAAATCTTAAATGAATTATTACTATAAATAAAAATATACGTCGTACAAAAGCCAAGTCTAATTATGAACACAGACTTTCCATACCTTTGGTTCTATCTATTTTTTCTCCATTTGATTGAGAAAAACGACAAATCGTACCTTATATCGGCTGGTATTGTGGATCACAAAAAGGGATGTTGACCTTATTCAAAAATGAAAGAATCAAATGCGATTTGGATAAACTACCAAGATTTTTGGCTATAGAAATATTTTCATTTTCAGTTTTCTATTTTTGAATTTATAGATTTTTTATTAGTACGGGAAGAATTCATTAGTTTGAGCTACTTCCGCGTTTTTAAGCTTAATTTGAGATCATTTTTCCATAATTGTTCCCCGTGAGATATATATGTAAAGGACCGATTATAACATACCCGTATGAGTACTTATTTAGCTTTCTAACTTCAGCCATTTAGCTGGTATCTTAATCACAGACAAACGGACGGAAATACATATTTTGACTTAGAATTTCACGAAATGTTAAACTCCGTACCAAAGTAATAATATCCTTTGATTAACATCATAATATATAAAGATGTTATACGGCAGTCCTCAAATATTCTCCGTGAGGTATGTATATGTTATGAATTTTGTGCAGCGGTGAATTAATGGTGTACACTGCACACCATCAATTAACAGCGGCACAATTCACTGTACCAAAAAAATCTATATTGCTGCAACACCATACTGTATTCCGCAATGAAATCAATTTACTTTCATCTTTAAAAAAAAACCTCGTTTAAAATGATCAAAAAAGAAAAAAATAAATGCACTATAGGTAGATGTGATGAACACAATTTGTGAAGATTTATTCAGTTTATTTATAGTACCATGTCAATTATTTTAACAAAAAGAAACAGATTAGTCATCACTTATGAAAAGTCCCGTACATATAATTAACAGGGATGGAGTTTGAATAATTAACAAAGTATTTTGATATTGATTAAATATAAAAGAATAATAGGTTCTATTATATATTAAAACCGAGTATTCTTTAACTTTAAAAAAATGAAAAAAAAAAAATTACAGGAAGGGCCGACAACCCCACTTGAAGTTTGTAAGAATAAATTTCACAAGACTTTGGCATCAAATTACCTAGCAACAAGCAGCCGAAAACAATACCATTTATTCGTAACAACTAAAAAATATAATCCGTCATTTAAATAAACTAATTTAACTTGCAATATTTGTCGTTAAATCGGTTAAACTAAATAACAAAAAATTTTCTTCCATCAAAAAAAAACTCTTTATACAACAGCCGCCATTGCTTATTTTCAGTGATGCCAGATAATAAATTTGATAAATTTACGCTGTGTTTATTATATTATCTTTCCATTTGTAAACATTTTATTCAAAAATGTCGATTCAACTATTGTGAAATGTAGAAATTTTATATCGGTGTGAAGTTTATACAAATATGGAAGACAACAGAGTGGGCACTGAATTTCGGTTAATTCCTGGGCCAAAATTCGGTATATCGCCTCCTCTCCTGTCGAAGGGAAACGGGGGTGAAATCGATATAGGGGTTCCCCGAGAAACGTTTGTTTGGAGAATTTTAGTCGCTCGGCCCCTTTTGGGCGGAAGGGTGTTTTAAAGTTTGTATGGAGAAATATCAAATGTTTTTTTTTGACATAAAATAAAAATATTTTTGTATTTATACTTTTTCCGAAATTCTTATTTTTTATAGATGAAAATACAAAAAAACCACTTTATCAAACAATTTGTATGAAAACTTCTATCTATATACTCTTAGGGGTTTTAGTTGTTTGTTAGCCCTGATAAGGGCTGATTTTGAACTGAAGCACTTACTCTATCTTTTCTTCTTCCCCTTCTACCTCTTCTTCTTCTCTATCCTCGTCCTCCAATTCAAAAATGGTATGAATCGAATCGGTTTACGGGACAAACAGGTAGGGGGTGGTATGAGAAATAACAGAATTCAAATTCTTTTTTAGAAACCTACATTTTGAATGTCCCTGTGGGGCCTTCCGAAAATAACCCCCCTTTTTTATTAGCCACTATGGTTACGCAAGAAATGTACGCTTTGAAAGAATCTATGGCTACGTAATAAACCTACATTTTGGATGTCCCTGCAGGACCTTCCGAAAATAAACCCCCTTTTCTATTAGCCACCTATGGCTATGCAAGAAACCTACGTTTGTACATGTCTCAAAAACAGTAAACAGTAAAAATAGGAAATTTATAAATTATAAACACAGGATATCTTTTTGTCAAATATATATTCCACTCCGAATAATACATAGGCGTGTATACGAAAATTTAGTATTTTCAAATAAATATTTTTTTTAAAAAAAGTCTGAATTTTAAAAATTTAATATTTATTTCGGAAAAACAAAAATTTAGCACAATTTGCGACTGCACTTCTCAATTTAAAACGCAAAACTAAACATGAATAATTTTAAAGACACGCCCACAAAGCTAAATACCGTTAGATAACATTTCAAAAGACGATTTGGGTCACATGTATCCCATATTATATAGAAACTTTTAAATTCAGCCGTTTTTAAACTTCTGCTGGGACATGTGTCCCAGCAGCTGCGAAAGGGTTAAATACAAAATCGCTTCAATAAGGAGATTTTATAGAGTGGCCGCTACTCTACACAAAATTTAGTTTACAATTTCAAAACAATAAATGTGACAGCTACGTCAAAAATAGTATGAGGTTATTGCGTTGCAAAAGATCTATATAGTAAAGAGATAAATAATTAATATTTAAGACAATTATTTTGTACCTTGATGATATTACTACTAGAATTAGTTGCTATCTTTAACACTTATAACTGCATTGGAAAATTGTATTCCTTTTAACAACTGTTTTTTTTTTCGGGGAAACACAAGTTCAAAGTGATGTGTCAAAATTCTACATAATGTTTAATAGTTCTTAAAGTAGATTTTTGTTGCAAATTACGATAATAAATTAGAATTTTTGTTAATATTTAAAGGGAATAGATTATTTATTTTAGGAATTAACTATTCCTAATAATATTTCTTACATTTTTGTAATTAAGTGTACACCACGAGCAAAAAATCGACTTACCAGCTTTCTTCCAAAAAAATTTGTTACTACAGTCAGTTTGTGTTATGAACATGAAGAAGAAGGTCTTGAACGAATTTGTGATATTATAATTTCAGCTTATTCATTCAGCTCATTTATTTTTCATTAGGTTCTTCTTATGGGCAAAAGTGGTTCTGGCAAGACAAGTATGAGATCGATAATATTTGCCAACTACATTGCCAGAGACACTAGAAGATTAGGCGCTACAAGTAAATTATTTTTTATATATTATTTATCTCGAATCAATCAATAATGATTTCTTTTACAGTTGATGTTGAACATTCTCATGTAAGATTTCTTGGTAATTTAGTACTAAATTTATGGGACTGTGGTGGGCAAGAATCATTTATGGAACAATACTTTGCATCGCAAAAAGATAACATATTTCGAAATGTAGAAGTTTTAATATATGTTTTCGATGTAGAAAGTCGAGAACTGGATAATGACGTACATTATTATCAGTCATGTCTTGAGGCTATCATAAAAGTATGTATATTTTATTCATAGAATTAAATGTATATTCCAAATGTGTGTTGCGTTGTTGTAGAATTCGCCAGAAGCAAAAATATTTTGTTTAGTTCACAAAATGGATTTGGTACCGGAAGAACAGAAGGATGACATATTTAAAGAGAGAGAAGGTGATCTTAAGAAATTATCTCTTCCATTAGAATGTACTTGTTATCGTACAAGTATTTGGGATGAAACATTGTACAGGTAAATGTCATCCCATTTAAATTTTATTATATATTTCTACTAACGCTCTTCTATGAATACTTTTAGAGCTTGGTCAAACATAGTCTATATGCTCATACCAAATGTAGAGACACTTGAAAACTCTCTTAAACATTTTGCTGAAATAATAAATGCCGTTGAAGTGCTACTATTTGAACGAGCCACATTTCTGGTAATATCTCACTATCAACGAACACGACATCGAGATTCGCATCGTTTTGAAAAAGTCTCAAATATCATTAAACAATTCAAGTTATCATGTTCAAAATTAGGTGCAAAATTTCAATCTATTGAGGTAAATGCTAATTGGGCTAGTTTTACACGTTTCGGCTTTCGTTTTTGTACGCACATGACGATATGAATGTGCGAGATAATTTTTTTCATTTTTTGTCAAAATAATTACCGCTTTCCTCCTTCATCTTGTACCCTTGCAAAACCGGTTCAACGAAACTTGTAAAACTGGCCAATTTATATTTAATGTTTAGTTAAATACAAAATTTGGTATTTCTACAGGTAAGAAATAGTCAGTTTGCCGCATTTATAAATACGTTCACAACAAATACGTACATTATGGTTATAATGTCCGATCCTTCAATGCCATCTGAAGCAGTTTTGGTCAATATACGTAATGCTAGAAAATATTTTGAAGAATTAGAAAATCCCAACAGTAACGTTTTGTCACAATAAATTCAATAAAGCTTAAAATATTCTTATTAGCAATATGACTTAAGCAAGTTTATGTTATTAATTCTAAACAACAATATTACCTAAAGCTTCAAATTTCAAACTTTCATACCAAATTTATGTTTGACAATAAAACGTAGTTTTTAGTGACATAATTCAAGCTTGATAGTTGAAAACATAGATTTATTTTTAAGGAATTTGACCAGTTGGCGAGCTTTTTTTAATATTTAAAAGTTTAAATGGTCCTTTTTGTGTTCAAATTTATTATTTAGGAGAACATTAATATTTTTTTGCACTACTAAATATTTTTTTTTTAATGTTTATTAAACTATGCAAGTTGGAATTAATTATTTGCATGATAGAAAACTAATTCAAATTCTTATATTATATAAATATTCTTATAAATATAAATATAATTATAATATAAATTCCCTTTATAATTATTCTAATATTATGTAAATTTTATAGTTTATATTATACTTTGGACCGAATGATTGTCTAAGAAGTAATATTAGAATTACAATTTATATCTTCCATTAAATAATGATTGGAAAGAATAGACAATGTTTAATATCGTAGGCGGAAATTTGTACGACAACATTTGGCCGACAACATTTGACCAACCAACATTTGACCGACTAGCATTTAACCGACACAACATTTGTACGACTGGTAATTTGTACGACCAGCATTTGACCG
>JANSTT010020135.1:0-10100 GCA_026745375.1 Platyura marginata | reverse complement strand
GATCAGGAGTTCATAAGTAGCAGCAGGTAACTGGACCCAGAGATGGCGCTGCATGTACCGTTTTGAAATCGGTTTTTTGAAAATTCTTATTTATCGAGATATTTTAATGAAAATTGGTATTTGGTGGTTTTCGGGGACGGCCATTCTAATGGCAATATCAGTTTTTCGATATTGATGAATCTTGTAGATCTTTATCTGAAATTTGCTTCATATAGGTACTTTATTGATGATTCTTGTTGATCTTTAACTGAAAATTATGCATGCAAAACAAAAGACGAATTTTTAAGTTTCTCCCATTTATTAGAAATTATTTTTTAGGCCTTAATTACACTTTTGCATTTTAACAAATTGCATATATTTATTGTTATTATTCCTGGGCACCTACGTCTCAGTTTTAAAATTAACATTTACATTTTTAAGCAGGATTTTAATGACTTTAATAAAATATTGTTCACCAGTGGCAACTTGTGGGGACACAAAGTGTTCCTAACATCGTAGGGCTATTTTTAAAAAAAAACTTATCATCATTTTTGTGGTTTCTAAAAAAGTACGACATAATTTTGATCTTTTTCGTTTATTAATGAAATATGTGGCTAAGAACATTTGTTTTCATATTATTTTAAATTTGTAGCATTTGTTCGCAAATAATTTTCTTGGAAAAATTTAAAATATGCTATAAATTTAAAGTGAATGTGTCAGTACTTTTATTCTACCATTAAACAGATAAAATATAATATTATAAAGCTTTTATACAATTCAAAAGTTTCTTTCATAAATCTTGTACGATATATACACTGCACTACTACATTTAAACAATACAAGTTTATCAAACTGTTTGTTTTTACATAATCCAGTTGAAAGTTAAAACTGTTAACTTAGTGTTGGTGTGTGTTTAGTAAGTTTTTAGTTTTTTTTTTATTTTAAAGCTCCTCAACCGCACGAGTTTGTAAACTACAAAATGTTCCCTGTTGTTAATAGAAAAAAGAAATCCGTAAAGAAACCATTGCATTATAAAATTTATTTATTAAAATTTATTGAATCAATTGTATCATTTAATTTCAATAGAAGTTCTTCTTCCACCTTATAAATCTTTTGACAATAGAACGACAATCGTTATGTACTTTATTGTATTTGTATACGTAGAGAGGTATACACTAGTCTATCCCCTTCCTTTTCGTTCTCTTTAAAAATTTGTGTCAAAACGACTGCCGTAAATCGTCTTGAAATGTTTAAATATTCACTTTGTTAACTGGGAAAGCCTTTTGAAATTGATTTATAACAAAGCAACATTTAAATTAAAAGCATTTCTGGGCGAAAATTGATTAAATTGTTTGTAAATTTTACCAGCACCCCCACTGTGAGTCGCTTAAATTATATAATACTTTTATATACACTCGAACTCGAACTTGAAGTTGTTTAAATTATGTAGGTAGAACATTAATGCAAAGAAACCCTTAAAAATCGAAGAAGAAAAAAAAAAAAAAAAAAAAGAAAGAAAACTCAACAGTTAAAATGTGTTTTGTTTTGTTTTGTTCTTTTTTTTTTTTTTGCCTAAGGAACTGTGTCATCAGCAGCAAAACAATACTCTGACTGTGTATAGTGTATACTGTTCTTCTATCGTGTTGTTGTTTTTGTTATTTTAACAGATTGTAGGCGATTACAGCCTGCCACCACAGAAGATAACAACAATTACCCATTTACCTTAATAGCATTTTTAATATAATGGAAATAAATTCAGTCTCTTGTCTCCACTTAAATTTAATCTGAGACATTTATTATTCACAAGACTCAATGAACAGAAAGCAACTACAATAGCGCCACTGTTCTAAAGCTCTCTATGAGATGATTCGACATTGAGTACGGGTTTCCTCGTGTTTTTGTTGCTGGTGCTGCTGGTGGTGCTGCTGTTTTTTTTTTTTTTTGGTTTTTTTTTTTTTTTTATTATTACTTCCCTTTTAGAATAAACCTTTTGAACTTATCTCTTAAGGGTGAATATTTAACTTACAAGTCACAACATACGTTTGCTGTTTGCTGTAGATCTGAATTTTAAATTTTATCATCCATCTGGGATATTGAAATGGAGGTAAAAATTGTGTTCTAAATGTTATGGAACAGTTTATTTTACCATACAATTTTTGGAAGTGGCATAACGACGCGGTCTTGTTCCTTAACATCAGCTAATGTTGTGTTTTAGCCTATATACCTTTTCACTTAAGCTGTTTCAATGTTCCATAAAAATATACGACGTTGGAATTTTAATCGGTAAACGATTTAAGTTCATGAACTCCTGCTAAATTTTGTGGAGAGGATAATAAGCGCTCAATGAGTAATTTAATGGTTTTGATTATTCATATTTGAAGGAGAGGTAGAAATTAACCACAGCTATTGTTGTCTATTATTGTTCAATGATTGTGTTTTACTTCTGATACCGAACGATGAAGTTTGTGTAGATTTAATGTACTTAATGACTCATCTGATCAATCCTCACCTAGTAGGTATCTGGTAAGTAGAAATACATATATTTTATATCCCGAATATTATCTATATAGATATGATTACAGAATTAGGGTTTCTCACGGTTAGAATTTAAAAGGGGACAAATCCAGGTGAGGGAGTCTTCCATCTCATTCTATACTTACAAAGCAAAAAAAAATTTATTAAAAAAACGTTCAGCAAAATATGTTCCTCAGAAATAAAACCACCCTCACCTCCTTTCATTAAGGGGGAAACCCCAATTTCATACGAAAACATACATTTATACTAAGATTTTTGATAAAATGGATGAGATCTTGTATCCCCTTTAGGTGACCTCTAAGACTACTATATAATTGGTGTTTTTTCCAAATAGCACTTTCGGACGAAGAAAGTGGTATTTTTTGGCTGGAATCTAGGACAGCTTGAGTTCCCATATATTGTGTAAGCCTTGAAAAAGAAAATAAAAAATTTCCGAAATATCGGCAACAGGTAAAGTTGTGTTTCAAAATTGACCTAAATTCCAGCCAAAAAATACCACTTTCTTCGTCCGAAAGTGCTATTTGGAAAAAACACCAAACATTTTTTTCTCTGTTTTTTAACAAAATTTAGAGAAAATCATCAATACATGCAACTCATGTGGTATTCTGTAGGCCTACTTTTCTATGGAAAAATGTTTGAAAATCAAAAAAAAAATTATAAGGCAAAAAAGATTGGATATAAAATTTTACTTTAAATAAGATTATCTTTATTAAAACAATTAAATATTTAAGGGAGTTATGCGAATTTTAGTAAGAGTTTCAGAGGAAAGTAATTTAGATATGCAAAAATTAAACCCACACGCTTCATCACTGAATTAATGACCTAGCTAAACGTCTAAGTTATAACCTAAGCAGAAGCTTTATGTTCGACGGTCACAATATATACACGAGTTAATTATCAAAACGATTAATTTGTCCGCTTCGCTCGTATAGTGTTTACACACAGGCATGAATAGATTATATTCATGTCCGTTGTGTGGACCCCAGCTGAACGTGAACACATCTAGAACACAAAAAAAACAACATTTCATTTACAGGTTCTTAGCGTATAGTTAATTATTTAATATTCAGAATCTCTACTAAAGGTATTTTAATAATTAGGACCCGGAAAAGTAAAGGCTAAAAAATGTGGTTTTTTATAAATAAGAAAATAAAGGCTAAAAATATTTTTAAAAAAAAGTTCAAATTCGGCAGAAAGATGACCTTGAATGTAAGTTTCTTACTAAAATAACTAAAAAGCAATAAAAAAATATTAATTAAGGAACAAAACTAAAGGATCATTATACTTCAGTCGTTTAATATGTGTACATACATCTGTATGTATGTATGTAGGTATGTACAGATAAATTATTTTCATTAACTATTTTCATAGGGCCGCATTGCACTGTACAATTAAGTGTTTTTCTGTTAAGTTCGCTGAAAAATATTGCAAAATTTACATTTTAACTATATTTGGCGGTAAATTTGAATACTTTTTTTGGTAAAAAAAAAAAAAAAAAATGCCAAACCATCAAAAACAGAGATTTATAAGGAAAAATACAGAAACAATGGTTTTATAGGCTTAAAAATAAACAAAATAGAGACGAAAATAGTGATTTATACCAAAAATGCAGAAATATAAAATAGAGAAAGTAGTGAAAAACAATTTCCATCAAAAAGACTCAAATATGAAATATAATAAAAATTTGATATCAAACCAACATATAAATATATGTAGCATTTCCTCTACTTTGCCGGGCCCTAGTAATAATATTTGAATTTAATTTACACCTGAGAACTCTGTCCCTGTTATTTAAAACAATTTTATGCCATAAACATATTTTGCATTTACATATTAGTTACCCATACAGAAAACACTAAACCAAACCAACATAATTATGTATTGTACTATATGTGATTCATATCGATTGGAACAAAGGTGCCATTGTGTTGCAATGTTCATATCAAATCAAATGATAGCACCAGGAATATGATGGACATGACAGCGATTCTGGTGCGGAGAGATGTAAAATACTTTTACTTCAGGGATATCAACATTTCAAAGCTTAGTATTTATATATATATATATATATATATAATTGTGTTTGATATGTAATGTGTCTTAGAGATACATAGTAAGGTTTTATACTCGTACATATATTAGGTATACCTACATATCTACCTATCTACCTTTCATTTGGCAATAACGATTTCTTGTTAAGTTTTACGGCACCATACGTTAAAGTACTTAGAATTTATATGCAAATTTAAACGAAACAACTTCAAATAAAGCCATACATAAGCAATTTCACTAGTCAACAACAAATTGAACGAATATCTATGATTGTGAATAAATTGTGTGGAGCCTTATTTCTACGCTGGGTATGTAATGTATAATCGGGATAGGGTAAATTCCATGGTAATATATAAGTGGGAATGGAAACGGACAACAATAGGGATTCCTACCACATAAAGTACATATACATACACAATACGTATGCATACATATATACACAATATATACATACATACATATATATACAAATCATTTAAAGATGTTGTCAACTTTAGTATATATGCCTCTTTTGTATATTTCGTTTTCTTATTTCCCTTTTTTTTTTCCTTCCTTATCTCGAAGAGTTGATCGTCCCCAGTGTAAGTTTTATTTCGATTCCAGACATAAAGGCAACAGGCATCTCGAAACATTTTATTTAGCTATTGCTCATTTAGCGATTTTATTTTGATTCTTTTCTACAAATTTCGTTTATCCTCGTCACAGAGTTTTTCTTCTTTTTTTTTTTCTTTTTTTTTCTTTTTTTTTTCTTTTTTTTTTGGCAATCCTGATCCGTTCCGCTTGATGTTCTACATGTAAATGGATTGTCATATTTGGGTGACCTATTTTTGTTTACCTAAAAGCCCTTGTGTTTTACTAAATAAATAAATCCTTTACTGTTTCACTTTGACTCAGAGACCATCAGCTATATCTACTACTACTTATGTATAGAGAAAACGTAGAAAATTCATTTTCATTGAACAATATGGCGCAGCATATAAGTGACGTTGTATAATGGTGTACCATAAATATCTGATGCGATAAAAAAAAAGAAAAAAAAGAAAAAAAAAAGAAAAAAAAGAAAAAAAAAAAAGAAAAAAAAAAGAAAACCGGCTTTAGAAAGTACAGTGAAGTGTCGTATTTTACAAGTAAATTTCATATCTTAAATAGAATTTATCATTAAACTCAAATTTATTTTTCGCTGCCTTGATTTTTCATGTAAATTCTATGGTGGCGTGTCATTTGTCAAACGAAATAAGCTCTTTACGTAACAACGGGAGAAAAAAAAAAAAAAAAAACCATTGTACCATCAAACAAACATCTCACTCCGAATGGGATTTATTTTTATAAGCAGAGCCCTTGCGATTAATGATAACAAAAAGTTTGATGACATATTCAAATAAAAATGTGATGATTTAATTAAATTATGAGCTTTATTCCTTATTTGCTATATATAGTCCGGAACAAAAATCGTGCACACATACTCCAACTCCATATCATCATTATAATTTACATAACAAATATTTAGTATAACTTTATTTTTGTGTCATACATAATGTGCAGTTCATATACTCGTATGTTGAAATATAATTATATATTTTATTTAATATACAGTAGAATCTCGAAAATTCGAACAGAATAATTCTACACATGTTCCAGTTTTCGAGAGTATATAGAGGATGTATTACTTTAAGCAAAAATATTAATATGATCCTTGTAAAACGAAAAAAAATTTATTATTTAACTGCAAATTTTCAACAGAGCAGTTTAATTATTTCGACCTGTTTTCAAGAAAAGTTGAAATTACAAAAAGTTTTTTTTTCTATTATCAGTAACGTAGCGTGGGTTTTATTTTTGCCTATACAAAGTACCTTTGAAATTCTTACTTTAATCCGCCTAACTTCATTAATTGTTTTAATATTATAACTAAGATAATCTTACTTCAAGTAAAATTTTATTTTCAATCTTTCTTGTCATAGTATAGAAAATAGCAATGATTACATAAATAAAACATTGTGATCTAAAATGTTTATTGATTTTAAAGGTTTTTCTGGCAAAAAAGTATTTAAAATTTAAAATCATCAAATCAACTAGGCCGTTTGGTTTTTAATGTGTAATTCGCTAAAAAAAAACACATTTTAAAAATCCTTTAAGGGCAAAATAAAACATTGGACCGTGTAAAAGTCGATTCTATTGAAAACTCATTTTTGGCTTTGGTCACATATGTATGTGTATAATAATACATAATATTTATAAGTTACATATGTACAAGTACATAGTAGCAAAAAAAGAAAACACGGAATAAGATAAAATAGTAAAATTTTGTTCGACTTTTCAAGGTTTTCGAGTTTTTGAGATTCTACTGTTCCTATACGAGTATAAATTTATCTGTTATGTGTATGTTCATTCAAAAAACAAGTATGTATGTAATACCTATGTATAAATATTCAATTTTTTCATATATAAGTATGTAGGTGTACATTTTAATTATATTGGGTAAATCATTACATGTTGCAAATTTCCAAACAAACATAATCATGGACCAACTATATGTGTAGGGTAGGTATAATAACATAAAAATTCGCATCGTGTTATTGAGTGAATATAATAGAGTGCCACACAATTATAAATTAAAATAAATATAAATATAAAACTAGCAAAGAAACAATAATTGGCAACGCCGATTATAATATACCCGTATGAGAACTTTTTCAATCTATTTTTTTTTTATCCTTACAACAAATGAAAGTAGTGTATCATTTTCAACGAATGACTAAAATTTCGTAAGAAAAATGAAGATTTTGTTGGTCAAATATTTTTTTTTTCTGATAGATATATTCGAAGCATCTAACTGATTAACTGAAAAAAACAACAATTGATCCTTAGTTTCAGAGATATGGAGTTTTTAAGGAAAATCCAACAAATGTATAGGGAAAAACTGAGAAAATCAATAATTTCCATAATTTTGAATACAAAATTAATAATCTTAAGAATTTCACATGTAACTCCACACATTTTGCTATAGAACGCCTGAAAACGATCTAAAAATTAAATTTCATTTTAAATAATTACTTAACGATAAGATAGCGCTAACATCTATATATCGTTGGATTCGTACATTCGTCAGTTTTCATTTGCATCTCACTAATCCCTAGATTTTTAAATTTTTTGTTACTATAATAATATGTACTATAATAAAATATATAATATGTTAAATCTGTTTTATATGGCAATGTCTCACAATATTATATCGATGGACGTTCGGCAAAATATTTTTTTTCTTGATATATATTCAAAATACCTACCTTAAAGAAAGTAAAAATTCTATTCGTATGCTCAGAAATATGTTTTTTTTTCCATAATGGTACGCAACATTTGCACAGGACACTGCGACATCTTCAACTGAAATTGCTTCTAGAGTGCGCACAGCGTAAAGACAGGAAATAATTATTAATTTTTTTTTTCTTCGATGGAGGATTCTTCAATTTGCGACTTCCTTCCGGAGGTGAGCTCGTAAACTAAAAATTTAACAAAATGGAAATTATAAAGCGTGGTTATAATTAATTATGTTCCGTTCAATTCAGTTTCAGCTGTAGAGAACTTGACTTCAATTCAATTACGTGACTTTTTATCATTTATATTTCAGATGGAGGACTCTACAAAACTTTAGATAGAGTTTTTTTAGCGTATATATGAAAAAACCAACATACTGTGTACGGACTGCCATTTCTATATACAGGTTTCCCGCCTATAACACGGTATCCTACAACACGGTTTTACTCTAAAACGAAAAAAAAATTGTGAAAATTCTCGTAGGTATAACACGGTAAACTATACCACGGTTTCACTCGAACACGATAAGGAAATTCCGAAAATGTGTGTAATTGCTCTTAGTCTCCTACAACACGTAATTCTGTTGGAACCTATCTACCGTGTTATAGAAGGGATACATGTACTTACATAGGCATATATAGTTTCAATTTAATATTCGAATACATTACGTTATGTTATTGTAATTACGTAGACAAATTATTGTAAACAACCACTTTAAATATAAATTATGTTCATATATCGCAAAAGTACCTTCTCCATCTCATCAAATAAATGTTACGCAACTTGGCAATGTGATACAAGATATGACTCTAAAACCAAAAACCTTCCTTGATTTGTCAGGAATTTGCAAATGAATAAAACCACAACTTTCGGCATATGTAACTAGTCGAGACTAATTTCTCAAAACCTAAGTCTCTACTGAAGATACAAATAATATACCGCGATTTGTTATGGAAATATCAACGGAAACTTTTACTTAATATAGGAATATTGTTTTGGAAAAAGGGACTATGTTGTTTAATTAATGGTTTTTAGACAGAAGAAAAGTTATTTATTTCGATGAATGAAAGAAGTTCACAAATTCACAACACGAATTACACAATTGATTTTGTTGCCTATTTTCCTTTGGCCCTAATGTAATGCAACCATTCATTTCCACATTTCATTGTCAACCACATTAAATAAAAGGGTTGAATTTGGTCGAATATTCCAAGAAATCCGACCCGTTTACATTCAACCACCACCATTTTCATTTATGCGAAACAATACAATATGACGCAATTTCCTAATGAAAATAAATGAAGGGAAATGTGCTATGATATGGTTTCTTCTTATTCTTTTTTTTTTGTTTTTGTTTTTTTTTTTGTTCCCCCTTTCGGGAATGGGAACCATGTTGGCAATGTTATACGCTTTTTCGTATTTTAATTTAAAATCTGGAGTGTTTTCCTTTTGATGCATAATTGATTTGTTTGCTTACGAAATGAATGTTATTTAACAGAAGATATGTTTCTATGTAATATTATATAATTATATATATATATATATATTTATATTTATGTTTATGTATATAGGTATAGGGTTAATATATCTTTAAAATGAAGCTTTAAATATTTTTCCAGCTTTGTCTATATCTATAAAATGTACAACAAACAAAAATTAATTCAAAGAGACCCTAAAGTAGAAAATAAATCCTTTGAGGAAATTCCTAGAAAACATTAAATCTTTGGTAAACAACAATAGCTTTACGATGACGAATATACAATGCTAATAGGTATGATATAGGTAGATTTTGGTATAGGTATCAACATGCATGCAATGGATTACTGTGCCTCTTTGTTGTACATACATATATCTACATTGTGTTTAATAAATTGTAGCAATTAACATGTTTTCAACAAATTTATATTGTTTTTGAAAGGTTTTTAGTCGAGCGGTTTCTTTTAACAAAAATTATTTAAAAACGAAAAAACAATACAATTAACTTAAGAAATGTTTTTTATTTGTCAGGTAATTAATTATTTTTATTAATTTAAGTTCCTAGCAAGTGATACGTAGGTAAGACCTAATCCACGATATAAAATCAAAATTGTAACATTATCCCTCTCTATATTATCCATTAAAGAGTTTTTAGAGATCTATTACCTGTAGGGTTTCTGAAAACTCGGGTTTTTAAGACTCGACGAGTCCGAGTCCAAAATTTAAAAAACTCGTCGAGTCCGAGT
>JANSTT010020134.1:0-10101 GCA_026745375.1 Platyura marginata | reverse complement strand
TTGATGATTCTGCATAAACCAAATCCTTTCCACAAAATGTTATAATAAAGATGCAGCATATACTGAAAATCAACTTTTTAGCATTTTTCTTTTAAATAATGTTATGCAAAGGATAATTTCGTACAAGGAGCTAAATGTTAGAAATTTTAGATTGCCATATTTTATAAATGATTTGAATATTTTTTATTGCCATTTTCTAAGTTTATATATTTTGTGTTTATATTCTCGGAAAATTCAGCAAATTATTTCGATTATTATTTAATAATTAATAAATTGTATTAAAAAATGTTCAAACATCTACAGGTATGAAGGCTAGGTAGAAATAAATTTGTTTTTCTTTTTTGTTTTGTTAAAAAAATTGTTTGCGTTGTTTCATTTAACGTAACTGCTCTATACGTAAAAGTTTGCCTTATGTGTATGTGCATAATATTTCTTATAAATGTACATAATTATAATTAAGTATACATTATTTAGTTACTTAAAAAACATTTTAAAAACACTTTACTCTATACAGTTTGTAATGTAACTAAATGTAACAGAAATTTCGAAAAATTTCCTATTTGGTTTATAACCACATCTGCTATTATTTACCAAATCAACAAAATACTTTATCAAAAGGTACTAGATCACCCCTTTCCAACCATATTTTTTGTTGTTGTACAAATCTCTATTTAGATATAAATAATTTCAGTTCAAATATTTAAGTCTGACCATAATAATATATTTAGTAATAACAGGGTCCATCTGTACAATACAGAAGTTCATTTCATACACGGAATTAATTTATATATTATAGGCGAGAATTAAAATCTGTTAGAATTGCTAGTAGGTATAGGTGCCTATATAATTATAGATAACCTCGTATTATCATTAATAAAATGATTATACATCTTATGCTCGAGGTATAGGTTGATTAATAAAATAAAATTGAACTTCTGGATGTTGAATGAACCGTATATTTATAGAGATGTTCAAAAATTCATTTTGATTCATGTCACCAAACATTTAATGACTTTTATTTTATCCCTGAATAAAGTACATAGAGAGCGTCTACTTATTAATCTAATGAAATTTAATTAGGTTTGTCGTACAGACACTAACACATTTATATTTAGATAGATAAGTATACCTACATAAAATAACAATGAGTGCGTAGGTATACAAAATAAGTTATTGGTACACCTTCATCCCTAATCCAAATAGCAGCTCATCAACGAGATCTTAGTCCTATGAATTTCATCAGTTAATTTCACATTAAATGAGTTCAGTGGCAAAATCGTTATTAGCTTACGACAACGATGACGATACATCTCCTCAACAGGATAATGGTTTATTTTACGTTATTGGGAAAGGTAAGACGATTACCAAAAAGCTATTTAATGGAATTGTCGTCTTGATTGAATTAGCAGGTTTTATAGAACCGCGACAGGCTTGATAAATGGAAATACATGAAACAAGTGAATGGGTCTATGTCTTTGAAAATAAGTCATTTAATTGCGATTAATACAATTAGAAGGTAAAATAATGTTGAATTCAGTAATGTCTACATTTGTTAAATAGAATTGACATTGATAAACCAATCGAATAACTTTGAAAATTAAGTGTACAACCTACATAAATATATGAGTATAACTACCATCTACAAATATATGGAGTAAATTCAATTTCTGCCTTACTACCCGTCAAACAATTTAAATTGTTGTGCATGAAATGTGTATTCATTGTGTTTAAATCAAAATCTTCGTGCACAAGTGTGTTGTTAGCACATGCACTAATCGTGCAACAAATCGGGCACAATATCGCAAAACGCCTTAGCGCCCATAGGCACACACATTTCAGGCACAATATTGAAATATGTGCACAATGTGCGCATTTGTTTGTTTTCCACATATGTATGCACTGGAACATTATTTTGGCATTTTTACAGAATGTGCATGTTTTGTGCATGAAATTAATAATCTTCGATTTTTATCGTACTCGCACAGTATGTGCATGGTTTGTGAATGAAATCTGCCGTTCACACAAGTGTTAAAATCGTTGCTTTTTTCGAACAAAAAAATTGATACGTCCCCTTTGTTACTTTCGATTAGTATGTGTATCGAGTGTGTATGAAGTGTGTTCAGCACACAAACATAAAATACCGCACGTAAGGCGTCGTGATCTTGTTAACAAATTTAAATTTGTTATGTTAACAATAATCTGCGTTCATCTGAAATGTCCTATGCGCATTTCGTCCACATTTATATGTACATATTTGCAATGAAATATTTATTTATTTGATTATGATGTAAACTCTCAATATTTAAGTAATTTTAAATAATATTTCTATTATTAATAATTTACTTGTAATGTATTATTATCGTATGACGTATCGTTGATGGATCATATTACTCATATTATTAATAAATATATGGAGTCATATAAATATCAAACAATAAGACGTAGGTAACTGACCACGGTTAATAAACAATATAGCTGACCATTGATATAGTAAAATAATAGTAAATAAGTTGAATGAGTTTTACGCATGTTTACAAATATAATAATTTAGTATATTGATTCGGTATAGTAATTGATTCGTAATCAATTATGGTTAATTTCTGATGCAATAAATGTTTAAATTGCATTATAGATATGTAAGAGTAGGATTAAATTTAGACTATAAATATTAAGTGAATAAATAAATCATGGTCCAATTGTAAACCTGAGTTTTACTATAACACTACTTGAGTTCAGTTCGGCATTTGTTGTCATAGCTCAAGTCGCGTCATACAGTAAAGACTAAATAGGCATTTGTTGCCAGACTTTACTGTATCCCTCCGTAAAAAAACCCAAATCCCCTTTTATACTCTATATTCTATTTATATTATAAGAAAGACGGACTTAGCACCGTTACAAACTCATGGAAAGAAAAAAAAATTTTAGAACAAAAAATGTTTACGAAACGTGCATCAACTCGTGCACCGTTCACAAAGTGTTTCACGGGCTACTTACCTAACATTACGAAGATCAAAAGTTATAAGTTTAAATATTATATTATATATGAGAAATATTTAATTTTTTAGATGAATTTTTAATTCTTTTAAAAAATACATTACATCACCAACAACGTTTGTTATTTTAAGATGTACGAGTACGTATAGTAAGTTGTTTTCATTTTTGGTTTGTTTGTTTGGGAAACATTCATTTAAAACCTAATACTATTAAAAACATATTTACACACACATATGACCATACAATCATATTTTTCAATATGAAATTTAATTTTTTGATCGGAATTTAAGCCGTTTTTAGGCGTTTCTTAGTAAATGCAAAGAAATGTAAAGAATACGATACATAGATGCTCAGGTTTATTACGTTTTTTGTATATATTTTGAATTTTTAAAAATTATATTTAATTTTTTGATCGGAATTTAAGCCGTTTTTAGGCATTCGATACTAAATATATGTGAATTATATAAAAATCACTTAAACTCTTCACAAATTGATTAAAAACAAAAACTTCTTCAGATTGTTTGGAGAACTGTTTTTTGAAGTTAGCTGCTTCGAATATCAGAAAAAAATTATTTGCCCGACCGTCCATGGATATGACTAAGATATTTCCATAAAAATACTGATTTGAAAATATTATATAAAGTAAAAGATTTTTTAAAAATCAAGAAAAAGTTTAGTCCGCAAATTAAAGCTAAGGCTATGTATGTATATTCTTTGATGGAACATTGTCTGTTTTAAATAATAGGAAGCATGACTATTTTGAGTTAACACTTAAATACTTAAATATAAGAGTTTGGAATGGGCGAAATTTTCGCTGAATATTGCTAATTGATACACGTTCCTTTGACTTTCTTTCGTTTTCTTTTTTTATATCACTCAATATTTTTATGTTTAGGTTCATTAAATTATTAAAAAAACAATAGTCATTTTTTGAATTTGGTTATGAAACAATTTAAATATTTTAGTATTGTAAATCATAATGCACTTAATCAATATTTCATTTAAGTTTACTATTTAGCATTTACGGTCGTACATCCCAACATGTTTAGAGAAAGATCATTTTTTTTTACTGCCGCTTCGGCAGCTTGCCAAACCTCTTCTGTGATGTACGGTACTCTTGTCTGAATGGTAACAACGTCTGCAATAAAAAAAAAATATCAGTTAAATATTTTGATACTATCTACTAAAATACCGTACGTTTGTACACAAAATCGTTACATGTCCAACCAATTAAGTATGAATCGGATTGAAGTGCCAGTATAACATAAATAAGAAGATCTGGTTCTAAAAGTAAAAAATTGGATAGAATAATTATGTATTCAATAGTAATAGTAGAATGAAGAAATGTGGAAGACAAAATGTATTTGAAAACAGTAAATACTTACTGAATGTCGGAATTGGGTGTTTCTTTGTTGGTGCTAAAATAGAATTCAAAAATTAGAATTGTGTGTATTTTTAATTGTTTAATTTCTATAAACAATTATTTAAAAAAAAATTTATATATTTCCTCATGCATTTTTCTTCCCTTTTCTTCCCCTTTCATTCCCATCCTTTACTACTCTTTTATGCCTCTTCTAGCTTTTTGATAAAGATAATAAAATTTAAAAAAATTTCCGCTAATTACCACGCTGTGAAAATTGCTTATTGCCAAAATTAAATTTTATTTCAATTTAGGCAAATAGGAGTCTGCATTCTGTATGACCAAAATATAGTATAAATAAACCGGGGGTAGTAACACTCGTCGCAAATAAATTTACTGCATAAATTAAATTTTTAATTTTTATATGCCCTACCAAAGGTAGTTGCCCTTACCATATTAAAAATAAATTCGATATTAATATCGATTGATATAAAAATATTCCAATATTTACATTGTCATCTAAAATATCATCTGTTTTGAAAATTAGTCATCAATATGGCTGCCGTAAAATGATAAAAATGGTAAAAGAATGTAACTCGATTTGAATTTGTTTTGAATTGTAAAAATATATTAACAGTAAACTCACTGTATTGATTTACCATAGAGTAAGATAACTAGAGTAAGATAGACATAATTAAAATCCGAAACAATCATGTCTTAACTACAATATAATCTGTAAATTAAAGTAATAAAGTTCTTTTGGAATTGTACGACAGATAGATAGTAAAATAGACAAACAAAAAATGGTCACTTTTTTATGTAAAATTTGACTGATTTGGCAATAGAAAGGAAATTTTGGAAAATACACATTCATTTTACTAACACATCTATGTAAATATTATACCTACATTATGGTTAGTAATATAATACATACATATGGTTGTTTTTTTGCCACAAAAACAGAAAAAACAAAATAACAAACAATACTCAAAACATGTAGGTACAACTTACGACGTGCTATTGTCCACCAATTGATAAAAATCACACCTGGTGCTATTAGAACACCAGATCCTTGTAAATGTATCCATTCACCACTAAAAACAATGATAATTAGTTACTTTTTTATTGTCTACATATAGTAAACAATTACTTTAATGGCATTAACGATTCTTTATTAAAAGTAAATTCGCCTGTCTGTGTGTACGTCGTATTTTCACAAATTAATGGTGTCTCGAGATCAGTGGAACCTTGTTCAGTTATACCAGCATACCATGTTCCCAATAACTAAAAAAAAAAAGTTTTTTCGAATTAGACCGATCAAAAGACCACCTTAGATATTTTATTGTTTTACTGGTTTAAGGGATTTAGCAGGTATGGGATAAACATTCTCACATTCAAGTGATTGACCTGTTGTATCTTTCACCAGTTTCGTAATGTGAGTTTTTCCATGAGTTTTAGCGTAACAGCGATTTCCATTAGCAACATTGCAAGTTACAATTATCAAAAATATTACGAACAATATTCTGTAATTAAGAATCAATTGAATTACCACATTTTCGATTAACAAAA
The DNA here is from genome assembly GCA_026745375.1 of Platyura marginata. Taxonomy (NCBI): domain Eukaryota; kingdom Metazoa; phylum Arthropoda; class Insecta; order Diptera; family Keroplatidae; genus Platyura; species Platyura marginata. The sequence goes on along the minus strand of JANSTT010020134.1, from coordinate 4,178 downwards.
ATTTATTTATCTTACTTTGAATTCATTTTGAACCACTGATCTAATTGGGTGTTTAAATCAGTGATGATGTGTTGTTTTGTTGCTTATATCACAAAAAAATATGTATGTACATATATCTCTTAAAAAAATTTATTTGACATCACAAGAAAACTGATAAACATCTGTTCAGATAATCTTAATTTTGTCTCTTTTTGTTCATTTTCGATAATGTTCGTAAGACTATATATGTATGTTATTTATAGAGATTAATAATATAATGGGTACAACAACTAGGGCTCGGATATTTATACAATAAATATTCGAAAATATTCATCTAAGATAGATGTTAAAAAAAATATATATGACCCTAAAAATGATAAAAAAGATAGGTACCCAAAATATGAAAAACAATTTATGTGAAAAAAAAATATTTTTAAAAAAGTCCAACTAGAACTAGAACTTCGAAATTCTGAAGGGTGACATTTCTGGAATTTAAGTTTTTTTAGTTATAAATATTTATGTTTAATTTACCCTAACAAATTGATTATTTTTAGTGACTAATTTTACCTTAATAACAATAAAAATAAATAATGTGGCAAATTTTTTATATTTTTTATAGTAAAAATTTCTAAAATAACTAGACCCTAAATATAATAAAATAGAAAAAAAATGTTAATTTCTGAATTAGCAAAGCATGAAACAGATTTGTTAATTTAAATAACAGAATTTAAATAAAAAGCCCCTATAAAAAAAACGAATATCTATTCCTAGTAATTAAAAAATATAAAGTTTTCTAATTAGAAATTAAAAAAAGTTTTCTAATAGAAGCTAAAAATGGTAACATATTCCGCCTGATTCACGAGTTGCCGTGAAATTGTTTTCATCGCTGCGTTGCAATGCGACTTTTTCCAAACGTGAAATTCAAACGTCAAATTTGTTTATAGTAACCTTTCAGTTCTTTCCATTATTTTTGCAATAAAAATTGCATCGTTCTCATTAAAATATAAATATATATTTGACACAAATAATAAAAATCAAAATAAACACCAAAAATGACATGGACAACACACACTGCCACCTATGTGGAGATGGCAAAGTTGATCATTTGTATGTATTTTATTTCATACGAAAATCCATTTGAAGGGTTTTTTGAAAATAGAAACGCTGCGTTTGTGATACTTTAGCTGTCAAATGCCTTTTTATTTATATTTTTTCATATTTAAAATAAATAATTGATAATTTAATTGTATTGTGGGTATCCATAAGTGTTTGCAATTTTGGTTTTTAATTATTATTAAATATAAATTTAACAATTTTATTTATTTTTAATAGCGATTTAAGTCTCCCTTGGCTTTTATAACTACATTCAACCGGTTGGACATGGAATTGACGAGGGGGCTCAAATAATCTATGGTCAAATTAATCCAAACCGATCGGAATGTCATTTTCAGTAATTTCCTTCGATTTTTGGATGGAATGTGGTATCCTTTGTTTAATTTCGGCCCAAACAGTTTCAATGACATTCAAGTCAGGGCTCTGAGGTGGTCATTCCAATATATTTATCCTAATACCATCCAAAAACTTCTACATTTTCGCTGTGTGAACGGGCGCGTTATTTTGTTGCAGTATCCAACCCGACGAAATCCAACCCAGACCGTCGCAAATGCTTCTAAAATATCTCCAGACAAGAAGATAAGTGAGTAGACAAATTGTTTCAAGGAGACTCAAAGAAGCTAGCATGAGACTCAAAACCGTCATAAAGATCAGCGACAAAAGTAAAAAATTGAGATTGGAATTTTCTTTAGAGCATGACGACAAACCGTTCGACTTTTGGCGTAACGTATTGTTCACAGATGAAAGTGCCTTTACAATTGATGAACACTTTCATAAATCTTTTGTCTCAAAATCACAAAAGATCCCCAATTGTTCGTCTTGAAAATAGACATAACGGGGGCAACATCATGTTCTGGGGTCATAAGGCAAAGAACATTTACTCCAAAATTTAAACATTCCAAACACTTATGGACAGTACTGTACTTCCCTACATTAAGGCCGTAGATTTATACACACAGTACCTACATTTCGCGCATCTGGGAATGTACTTTTTGAAATTTATTCTGCTAGTAGTGCGAATTATTATTACCAAGTTATTGGTTATGTTACTATTTTCATTGTTTGTTTCGCTTATTTCAATTATTTTTGTCACCGACAAAATAATGTCAGAAAACTTTCCACAAATTCATAAAAGACTGTGCCTACATTTTTTAGAAAATTAGCAATTTTTTTTTTTTTTATGTAGCTGTACATTTTTTTATGGCTTTGTGGATAGATTGTTTACTTTTTTATAATTTTATATTTTTTCGAAGAATTAAATACTTTTTTCAAAAAAAAAACAAACAAATTTTTATCAACAAACAAATGTTTTTTCCATATGGATGTAGAAATCTACACTACAACGTGGAATTATGAACTTTTTCTCAACAAGGCTCTACGGTTAAACGATCATACAATTACGCCATGTTTTTATATAATTATATAATAATATAATTCAATCAATTTCTATTGCTAATTGTCAAAAGTTAAACTCTTCTATAAATGATCTTTTGAAATAACTTGAAATTATATCTAGTTTGTTGTTGCACGTTTGTCTTTGTCTTGAAATGTACTAGAAATATTTAAGGATCAAGCAGTTTAATTTAAAAACATCTTAACGTTTATTAGGGTTTTTTTTACCACTAAAGATTTTAAATCTTCACCACAGTATCACAGATTGATATCAACTGGATTTTCTGTTAATATCTTTTGTTTGTTTAGAGAGCATCATCTTATAGAAGTTCTTATTCTTTACGAGCGTCTCCAAAGAATAGGGTATAAGGACAAGTTTCGAGTCTGATATAGGTTATTTAAAAGGACATATACCTACCGTATTTAATATTGATGATTATCGAAAGAGTAGGACGAATTCTCACTAATCTTAAATTTGAAACTAGATAATTCTGAATATTATTCTTGTTTTTTATGACAATGATTGATTATATGGACTTCATTTTTGCTTCAAATATATTTTAAGCTTATTTCAAAAAATAATTATTTAATAAGATCACAAGGGTTGAACAAAAAATAAAATCAAGTCGCTCCCTTTTATCATATATATTAGGAAAAAATTTAAAATATAGCAGAATATATTAAAGAAGTCTTTCGTTCTTTTTTTGTTTCGACCCACTCATCTCTAGGATATTTATATGTAGGCACAGATTTCATATAAGTTTCTTCCCTAGCACGCGAAATACCTTCATTGGTTTCCATTAAAGTTGTAGGTGCAATTTCATTAAAAATTTGATTGTTTGAAAACTGAGGTAGTTTAAATGCAGAAGTGATTGTACAATTTTTGTCGATATTACTTAACGGTAAGTTGTTTGCGTTAATCGCATCGAAAGCTTTTTGCCAAACTTCAAACGAAGCATTTAGATGTCGAATTTGTATAACAATTTCGGCTAGAAATTTGATTTTTAGAATCTAGCTTAAGTTTCAACTAAATACAGTTACTTACGTACATTATTTTTGCAAGTATAAACAGCAAGATAATTTTCATAGTCGGTGCCTAAAATTGTGTACGTGGCCTTTGGCCTTTCAGGAGCGGATGATAATGAACTTGAGGCTAATGTGCAAAAAAATGTTAGAACGAACTATATACGAGTATACTATATACAAATATCTTTACTTGTATCTGTCGAAAGACTATCCAATTCTAATTTAATCAATCCAGGTGGTATAAGCGTTCCATTTTCTACGGCTGTCATCCATTTGCCAGATCTGTTATATATTTCAGTATTTATTCGAATAGATAAAAATAATAAATCATTACTTCAGAAGCATTCTTGCAACTTTTGAGAAGAACCGATCCGAACCATCTGTCGCGGTGTAAGTACACTCTTCACAATATGGTGAATTTGGATCTTCATAATTAGATAGTTCATACCACGATCCCATAAGCTAAAAATGTATAAATTTATTACCTAATTTTTCTTTAATTTATCAGTATTTATACTCTTGTGAGATTTTTTATTGGCGCAGGTGTTACTGTGTATGAAGAACAACCAACTACTACTGATGATTGGCTAATTGATGATTCTGCATAAACCAAATCCTTTCCACAAAATGTTATAATAAAGATGCAGCATATACTGAAAATCAACTTT
>JANSTT010020133.1:0-10104 GCA_026745375.1 Platyura marginata | reverse complement strand
TGGTACGGGTTGCTTAATTTAGCTCTGGTACTAGTGATGTGAAGAAATGCACAAGTACTAACTTTTTGTTGGTACCATGTATTAGAGATAGTACCTGGACTAGCTAGACCGGGTATTAAGCCCACTTTAGTACTCGGTTAAGAAATTGGCCGATACTTTCTTTGGTATTATTTTAATCCATGTTTTAGCTATTCTACGTTCTTCAAAAAATAATGTCACAGTATAAATACATTCTGAAATCGTTCAAATCGCCGCTTTTTTTCGGACAAATAAGAAATTGATAAAAAGTCCGTTTTCCGAGATTGCATTAGCCAGCTGATTTTTCTATCCAGGTAAGATATCAATTTATTGAACTTTCATGTGAACAATGACTTGAGTGATTTTTGACTTAAAAGAAGAGCAGAATATGGTTTGATTTCCGACAGACCTTTGAAATGTTTGATCTCTTTCAGTCATATATCTGTGAAATCGGCTATGCTTGCAATAAAAAACAAGTGCCGATCAAGAATTGAAGTTGAGTCAGACTCAGTACGTCTAAAATTAACATTAATAAAATTTGATATTGCAAAATTGTGCAAATCTAAGCAAGACCTGCCCCCGGATTCTGGTTCTTTGGTACAGTCATATGAGTGACTGCCATTTGTTAATAAATGGGAATCACTTATATGACTGTAGTCATAATGAACCAGGAGTGTTATGACTGAATTTGTTAGGAAATTTGTAATCAAATCGAAAATGTCGCGACAACTTTTTTCCGTCGTATTATTGAACAGTATCATAATATTTCCGATCCTTACAATGTACGCAGCCATCTAGTACAGAGAAAATTAGTCAAAATATATGTGAAATGAAATGTTTAAACCATTTTTGTTTACAATTCAATTCGGTCTTTCGTTATTTAAGATTATTTTAATAAAATTAGTATTTTTTTTTCGTTGCCTGTGGTAAAACTATCCATACTTTTTTCCATCCTTACACATTTTTGACGGAGGAGCTTGAACATTTAATATATTCCGACCAAGATCTTTCATTTCTGGCGCATATTTGCATTAGGTACATTTTTTTTACGAGATCCTTATTTTGTTTCATTTGATTTAATAAGTAAATCAATTTAAATGTTTAAATAAAAAAAATCATCATCAACAAAAAAAAAACCAACAACTTTTACAACAAAATTTCAATTTTTGATCACCAAAAAGTAATTGGAAATTTTTCCGACAGAAATGATCAAAAAATACGTTCAATCATTTGCGATCTATAATTTCCGACAGTTCTAAAAATTTTCGAGTTGGATTTGTCATACCACTCCAGAATCCGGGGGCAGTACTTGCATTAAAATGCGAATTAATTATTTGCAAATTAAATTACAAAATTACCAAAAAATGATGACAAGTTTTTTCGGATGGGGTACCAACCCAAAAATAGTTTTTGTTTTGGAGTACAAGAACAAAAAAAGGTCGGGAACAACTGATATAGTAGATGTATACCTATTGTTCACAATTGGAGGCCTTTCAAATGACGGCTGCGTACAAACTTTATTATATTTGAAACACAAAAATGTACTGGAAAATCTTGGAAATGTACGGTTGCGGTAATAACTATACATATATAGATTATGTTGTAATAGAATAAACACAGTGAGAGTGAGAGAAATGTATTTCTTGCAAATTGTAATTTTATTGATTAATTTCCTTCTTGAAAGTATTATAATGTAGATGTAGAATAATTTGCGTAGGCAAATACAATGCGTTGGCATTAGAATTAATGTAGAAAAAACCAGTTGTATTAATAGAAAAATCTTAAATGTACCGTTTCAAATACATACATAAACGCGCTCTGGTTGGGAGGTGCCATTTTTTAATGGAAATAATAAGAAATGCTGCAATTTTCTATATAAATCGTCGGCCATGAAGTCAGTAAAGAAGAAATACGATAAAAAGGAGAATAGCTACACGTGCCATAGTATGATTTATCGATTAGCCGGTTTAATGAGCGAATATGATTTGCAGTCAAATGTAGTATAGAACATATATACGTACGTAAATGAAATGAGTTGTGGTGTGGGCCTACTACTACTTACGTTAGCTGATCAGACGTCCTCCTTTAAGGAGAATTGTTTTCCTTTTGTCAACTTTGTCCTCTCAAAAATTGTGTCCTTTAGTGAAAATTACCTTCCTTTGTCATCATGGTTCTTCTTTCACCCAATTTAATTTAATAATATAAAAAAACAGATTTAATTTGTCTTACACATCGTAACTATCGTATTACTCTTCTTATTTAAAGGTTATCAATGCACTTCTAACTGTATTTAGATCTATTGTGCCCCACCTCTTACTTCTATTTTTAAGGAGCCACTCCATTACCTAGAGTACCTCCTCGAGTAAGTTTCCTTTTTTAGGATCTTGAGTGGATTTAAGCACGCAAGGTTTCCTTTCAGCTAGGGAGTCATTCCCAAGATGATCTCTATTTTTGTTACGTATGGAGATTTATTAGGGTTTCTTATGTTTCTTGACAGAATCCTAGCTTTCTTAGGTTCAGTTTGGAATGTCCTGTCAGGCATCACGTGAGCAGTTTAAGTTGTTGTTACTTCTTTTCCTAGGCTTATACCTCTTTCGTTTATAATTCGGGTGGTTCCTTGGACTCCCTTAGCTAGGGAACTTCACCCCATTCCTTGACTCTTCTTTCTTCTTTTTCATTTCTCCTCGGATTTTTTTGTTTCGATTCCATAGAAGAGCTCTTATCCAATGACACGGGTGGATACCTCCTTTCTTGCAACCTCGTCTTCCTTCTATGCCTACAACTCTCTTTCCGACTATGTTTCGAGTAAATAATAAAAATTAGGTGCACACTGTACCACAGCCTCCCCTACATCTTGTCCAATTTGCTCCAAAAAAATAGAGATTTTACTCTAAAAATAAACTGTCCAAATTTCAGCTTTTTAGCTTCAGTCGTTTAGCCGAACTCTTGTTCACGGACGGACATGCATATTTCGACTTAGAATTTCATGAAAAAGACAATGGTGTTAATTTTTTTTCTACGATCAATTTTAAGAGTGGTATCGGTAGTGTAGTTATAGTGGTAAGTACAGGCATACCTCTGTGAATGCTAACTCTTTTAGCGCTCTTTTAATTTGTTGAGGAAAAATTTATTATAGCTTAAAAATATTTTTTTTAAAGTTTTTTTGTTGGTTTTGTACGACACACTATTATATTTTATTATTTTTTTTTTTTGAATAATTTCAAAATTTATTTACTTGTAAACCTTTTGAACCCACTGACAACTAAAAAGTTATATACAACTCACACTAATAACTTGGTTGGATAAAAGCAAAAAAAAATATTTAAGAAACTGAACCCAATGTTTTAATGTAAACAGTGCCCATTTTAATGTTGTTTCTGTTAACGCTCTATTTTCGGGAACGCAACGTGAGCCCTAAACGAGGTATACAGCATAACATAATAGATAATTAAACAAAATTATTAATTATTTTCCATAAATAACTAAAATATGTTAAAAACATTCCATTTCATACACCACTACTACTGGACCATTGAAGCAACGCCACGTACCTACTGCTGGTATTTTCCATAATATTTTTATATTCCTTTCGTTCTATAAACTGTCAAAAATGTAATCTTATGCCCACTACATAAATGATCGCATAATAACAATACAAAATATTCCATACATAAATACAACTTCAATTCATCCTTGGACAGAGGTATTTTTTGTTTGTTGTTTTCTATTAAATGTAATATTTGTTGATGATATTGTACAGGGGGAAAAAAATCGTATTATATATATTTCATGTTAAATTCTAAAATAAAACTTCAGAGATAATATACTTGTAAGTATAAGTAATATGAGTTTGGTATAATGGCCTTTTGGCCTTCGCTAATTTATCAAAAATTTTGAAAATAAGCTGTTTATCAGCATCATCATCGTATCATGCATGTTTGATGCTGTCATGAGTTTTTTCCCAACAACGTTTTTTCAGTGTATTTTAATACTGCAACGAATATTATTTTACTAAAAATAGATTTGTAAGTACATCCACACTATATACTTAGTACATATAATTTATTTTTAGTAATAAGTGTCAACATAAAGTTTTCTTTATATTTAATTTTCTGCATTACATTGTATACAGGCCTAATTGTCTGGCAACAATATGAAAAACAATGAATCCTTGAGATAATGTTTCACTTTGCTTGTTTAATAATGATGTCATTATGAAGTGAAAATACAAATAAGGTTAACTACACTGTTGTACTGTATGGAGGGCAATAGGTGACATATTTCTTAATGAATTATTCTCTAAAGCTATGCCGATAACTGTGTTAGAATATTAGGGTTTAGAATTTATCTACACCATTTATGTATACTTTCAGTAAAAAGTGTCTAAAATAGTCAGAGGCTAATTGAAATATACAGGTAACCCTGTATAATAACGCGGAGGTTAGGTTCCACAAAAATGTTGCGTTATACGAGACAAGGAACCCATAACCCTTTCCCCTTTTCCCCACCTTTCCCCTACCAATGCTTCCACTTATTTTTTTAGTGTGTGGAAGCAAAATTACTATTTGGAAATTTCAAAACCGCGTTGTACAGGGAACATCCGCAATTTCAAAACCGCGTTGTAACGAAAACGCGTCATAGAAGTACCGCGTTGTTTCAGTAATTAAACATTCAACAAATGACGTTGGTGGTTGGTGCCATCTCAATTTGTGGATGGTTCAACGTAGAACATTTATGTGGAGGTCCGGCTCTGATCAATTAACGGTCGCCTATTACTTAATTGTTAAAAAAAAATACTAAATATAAATTATACTGTGAGGCAGTCTTTGGAAGAGTATTGTAAAGTAAAGTCAAGTAAATAAATTAAATTGTAAATTGGATATAAAGTAAAGTCAACACAAATTATTAAAATAAACTAATTATATTAAAATTAAATAGTTAAATAGAAAAATACTTCTTTTTTTTAGAAATCTCACATTTACACTTTTTTGTTTCAAATTTGGACAAATTTCAAAAAAAAAAATTTCCAACAGTGTTGGCCAAAGAAATAATTACATCACAAATAGTTTTAAATATTTTTTTTTCGTTGCATTTACAGGAAATAGTATAATCGTTTCGTTGTAACTCCAGGAAATAGTATAATTTTGTTTAATACGCTTATAATTAATAGGGACTTCTATGTTACTCTTTAATTCTATTGTTTTGTTCCTGTTATAAAAATTATGAAATTTAAGGAGTGTAATTCTAATAAATAAAGATAACTATAAAATTAAAATAATTAGAGTTTAGAAGTAAATAAATATTTTTAAAAGGGAAGAAAAGCGACTTGCAGGTGAGTTTGATGGGTTTTTTTAAAATAATCATTGATCAATATTTTTTTCTGCACATAAACGCGTCCGTTTGCCATTAAACGCACCTCCAATCCCACTTGCCAGCAGTCCCATTAGAAGCCACCCCTGGTCTAGCGGATTTGGGCTAGATAGAGAAGAAAAAAAATTGAAGAAGAGAGATCGGAAAAGAAGAGAAAAGCCAGAACGATGGTGACGGTAATAGGAAGAGGTCTAAGTAAACATGAGGGATTTTTCGGATTTTGTTTTTTTGTGAGAGTTTGAAGAAAGAAGTGGAGTAAAGTTAAATAAAGTCAAGTATAAAAGAAAAATGTAAGTAAATAAAAATAAGTGAGATATAGGAAAAATTTTGAAAGATAGTGTGAGCCCCCAAACGTGGATCTCCCTAAGAGTTTGATAAAACATTCGGCTGAAGTCCTTTCGGATTTGGCACCCATCATCTGCAGGTCGCTTAGGTAAGTACAGCGTTCCATAAATCCCTAAAATTGTTTGCCTTTATTACCAACGATTTTGTCACTGGCCCGGTGTAAGGGGCCAGGCGATAGCACTTTATTTTTACGAAAAAAACAAAGGGCTAAATTTAAATTAAAAACAAAATTAATAAAAAAAGGCCAAAGCTTACAATCTTATGGTAAGTACTCCAGAAGAGTAAAAACTGATTACTTTTTCACGATAAAAGTAATATAGAAATATTCTAAGCTGTGAACCACTATGGACTGATCTAGGAAGTTAAATTATAATTTCATATCGCAAGTAAACACAGCCAATACAGTAAACAATGTTTATAAGCGTACGATGTTAATCAAAGGGTATTATAACTTTGGTACGGAGTTTGTAACATCCCTTAATACTCATCGTAGAAATTTTTTTGTAACAACAGTCTTTCTCGAGAATATCTAAGTCGAAATATGCATGTCCGTCCGTCCGTGACCAATATTCTGGCTAAATGGCTGAAGCTAGAAAGCTGAAATTTAGACAGTTTATTATGTAGTCCTAGAGTAAGATCTCTATTGTTTTGGAGCAAATCGAATAGAAAATATATTATATAAAAATATTCAATAAACTGGCTTAAATGGACCGATTCTTAATTTCGTAAGGGATAATAAATATGGAATAAAATCGAGCTTAAAAGTCAATATTAGAGCAAAAGAAGACTGAACGTGGAAGCGATGCTCAAAATTAAAAATTTTAATTCAAGAATTTAATTTGCCAAAGTCAATGGGATCCCATCTATTTCTTTATGACAGTTGTGATTATAGTGATATGTTGGGTGGCTGCCAATCTTTGCTGAAGTATTGTTTTGGTTTAGATTTGGGTTCATGTGCTGTAAGAAAATGGGATAAAATTCGATAAAGACTAATTTTTTAATAATGATTCGGGTAGTTGTGAACTTTAGCATGACATATTAGACACAGAACATTAATTGACTTAATCTTTAAGATATGTGGACGAAGAAGAATAGGTGAAACAGGGCGAAATCAAATTCAATTTAAGAACTTTGTTATCCAGTACTTGTATTTTGATCGCAAATTTATGAAACCGATTTCGGAATGGAGTTGCAGTTTAAACTGAAATGATTTTTATGCATGGTAATTCCGATCTCGATACCTATGTAGCAGTCGGAATGATTCTGACATTGACATTTTGTGCCACCAAAATACAATTACTGATTAGAATTTTCAATATTCCTTTTTAGAATGTCATAAAATTAGGGAATTTTTAACAATACACATCTACTTTGTAAAGAAAATCACATAAATCGATTTTAATCCGTATGGCTAGTATACTCTGTACTCTATCCACATGTCCTTCAACTAATACATATATACATGTACTTTCTATTTCAAGTTCCTTGACACCTTTGTTTCTGTTTGGTTTAATTTGCCAAAAAAATACAATTTTGATGTGAACAATTTAGTCACTCCAACACAAAACGTTAATCTCGGCATTAAGATTACTTCACGGAAATAACGATTAAGAACATCAGAAAAACAATGCAATTTATAAGCGCCACAAAGACCAAGAAAAAGTGTCCCACCAACGATTCTTAAAATAGTCAACTCACAACAGGTATTTTTTTGGCAAAACTACTTCCCACGTCACCGGGATTTAATACGACAGGCCTACAGTGACAGTGTATGAGTCACATTCATCTCGAATTCCAATGTGTTAGATGTAACTTTTGCGTATACATAGAGGAATGTACAATGCAGACATGCAATGTAAATGATAAGGCAAAAATATATAATAAAGTTGCAATAGTTGCCTGTAGCTGCAACGCCCTATTTACTACAAGAAATTTTATAATTTACACCGCCGTAGCACTTACTGGCTATTTCTATTAAGTGGAAGGCACTCAACCTTACCAATACCAGCTTAAGTGCTCGAAGAACTTGAATAATTAAATTGCGAAACGAATTGCTATTCGCGACTCTACTTTAGCTTATTTTATTGCACAGTACCTCTCAAGGTTGCATAATTCCACATCGATTTTTTTTGCTTTCTGCCAATAATCCAAGTCTAAAGATTAAAAAATGTAATTCCGTTGCTTTGTTGAATATATGTATTTTTTTTTTCTTTTGTCGTCTTTTACTGCACTTAGCAATCAGCGGGCAGTTTTAAAATGTGATAAGAAATTTAGTCGTATGGTATTATTTATTGGTCTGTGGGGAAAGACTGATTCATAATATTGCAGGTGGTAATAAAAATGTTTTGCAAAAAAAAAAATTGAATAAAAATTTAAAACAAAAATCTTACCCAATCACTGCCTGTAGATCTTGGAAGTGGATTGCATGCCGTTTGTATTTTCTCGCCAAGGCGAGACTGAACAATTACTTGGGCATATTTCAATGCCAGGAATTTGATGAATTTTTCTATTTCATTTTTGTCCTTTACACTTAGTTTGTTTGAAGACATTTTGATGTTTTTTAAATGTGCACAATTTCACTTTACATTAAACAAACATTACTACGAATTTTGTCAATTATAAATTACAAAAAAACACCACATAAAAGACAAATGCTGAAACTTTGTGGCATTGTGATTCCAAAATGGCGACGATGTGATAGAGCCGCAGTGTTGCCAGTTTATACAAAGAAAAAACCTGCCATACAGTAAAAATAGATAGCCCAAAAATACAGTGAGTATATTGCACCCTCAATTCAATAGTGGTACATCTAAAAAAAGTGAATTTTTGAGTTAAGATTTGAATGAAAACACCCTTGATTTAATACAAGTTATAAATCATAAAAGTAATTTTTAAAAAAAATGGACATCAAAATGCATCACATATACATAAGTATAATTAAAAAAATATAATTTGATTATAAACTATATAAATTAAAGAAAATCTCTCTTTAGTTCTCTTTTGAACGACTGTCAAATCATTTTTAGTTTAATTTCACCTTATGCAAATAAAACATTAATTCTTTCAAATTAATAATAATACACAAATATTAAATCAACCTAAATGAAACACTCCAAAAATCGCAAATTATATACAAAATTCGAACATTTTTAAATTTTTCGAAGAGGCAAACTTACTTAACCAAAATTTACTGTTATTATTACCAAAATCCTCTAAATTTGTTTATAGAAGATAGTACATAGTAAATTGCCAATTTTGTTTTCAAAAAAAATAAATTTTATCCGGAATGGTCTAAAAGTACTTACCTGTATTGATTTTCGGACAATACATAATCTGAATGTAGGCACAATAATAAAATAGCGGATAACTAGCTTGGTAATTCGGGAAAAAAATGGAAATCGTCTCTATAATTGATTCTGATTAAATTAAAATAATAATAAAATATATCGCTAACCTAATGCGAATACCACGTATCGGCAAAATTGTAGTTTTTGGCAAAAGTGAGAAAACTTTGTTTTTTTTTAAATGTTTTCGGTTTGAAATGGGGATACAAAATACTGATAGAATACAATTTCTATTTAGAAATTGGCAATTTTTTAATTTTATAAATCACTCTTTTCACATAACAATACATCAAAACCTAAAAATGACAAAAAATGCTGACACATGGTATTCGCATTGGGTAGCGATATACCTATAAAAGGATTTAAATCTAAATAATATGTTAACCCATTCGTGACGATGGGTCTATATTTACCCAATATGGGGCAAAAATGAAAAGAAATGGTATTTTTACTTACGATTCTTAAAAAAACAGCCCTGCATATATCAAATTTCTTTGGCACGAATGGGTAAACAATTCTTCTGTTTCCATATTAGAATTTAATTTATTTATTTAAAATGTAAAATTAACATGCATACTTCCCAAATGACACTATAGCGGTCACTCTATACAATCATTACAAAACCTTATGAAAAATTTTGACCGCTCTATACTAAATCTCTAGAAAACGAAACGCTAAAAATGAAAATTCCAGAGGCACAGATTAGGTTCTTTTTTTAATTTAGTAGAGTTTATCCTAACAGAGTAGACAGTCCGAGTCCGTATCAACTACAGATGGTGTATGATAACAGATTGGACACGGGATTTTGGTTAAAAAGTTCGCCTGTTCGAAAAATTCAAAAATGTTCGAATTTTTTTAAATAATTTGAGATTTTCGTATTGTCTTTCATTTGTGTAAACTTAACTTTAGTGTATTATTATCGTTTTGACAAAATCGACATATTTTTGTGCACACAAAATATTTCACTAACATTCGAAAGTAAGATTTTTTGTTCGAAAATACGATTTTCTTTCATAAATTAAATGCA
>JANSTT010020132.1:0-48451 GCA_026745375.1 Platyura marginata | reverse complement strand
AACAAGTACGTCATTTTATTTTCATATTTTTTGACATTACTCAAGTGTTTACAGCGGTACCAACGTAAAAAAAAAATTGGTCGATCGTAAGACTAAACTTGGTCTACGATTCCCACGAAAACGCACCTATTGTGGTCTTTATGTAGACATAATTACAGACCGGAAAACTTGAAAAGAATATATTGTAGGCATTATGTAGTATTTATTAATAAGTCGAATAGTCGTCTTTAATATTGTAGTATATTATAGTCTATTTGTCAACATTATTACCATTTACCGAGTATAGCCGAATAAAATTTTTTTATGGTTGGTATCATTGGGTCGTGTAAAAAATGTTGACAATTTGTAGATAAATCCAAAAACATTTGAGCTCAAATTCAATAGATTGACATCGCTACTTTGTATATAAATGCCAAGATACTGTTCTTATTCATTTTTGTGCAAATATCTTTCTTTCTCTTTTCTTCTTTTTCAAACAGAATACCATAGGTAATATTGTAGTTATTTCTACCATAGAAAATGATCACCTTATGAAAAGTTAAATTGTAATAACAAAATGTAAACATACTGACGTTGGCAAAAATCAATAAAAGTTCTTCAATAACGTCGAGACGACAAAATTTTACTTGACAACGCCGACTAACTAGCGACGGTAATTACTAGCGGCCACTCTATAAAATCTACTATAGTGGTGCGACAACCTGGAGAGTTATTATTAGCTATGACCACTAAAGCGCTGCTGTTTTTTGAAAAAACTGGCAGGCGGGCGAAAATATATGACAACATGGCGAAAAAATATGGTATTACGTGACTTTGAGCGAAGATAGTGTCAAATTTTTCCGCCAAATTCAACTTTTAACAAATATTTTAATAAGTTCAGTATTGTTTTTTCCGCATATTTATTAATTTTTTTATTAATATAGAAAAGAAGGAAAGAAAAGAAGTTTTTAAATTGTTTTAATAATACATTGACATTCACTTTCACTTGACATATGAAGGCGTAATGAAGCGAACTTAAACATATTCGACACTAGAGCCACCACCGTTTAAAACGAATAATAACTCTTCAACAATCTGGTTGTCGCACCACTATAGTAGATTTTATAGAGTGGCCGCTAGTAATTACGACTTAGAGTTATTATTACTAGTTGTAATTTCGTCGTATGTACACTTGGCTTTGCTACTTGGGTACCCGCTACACCTATAATCTACAAAAATTAAATACCCGTATGTACTTATGTACGTATGAAATTCGCAATTCGCCAAATATATAAATAAATAATGAAATAATAAATAACTGGCTTGCAATTCATACATATACGAAATAAATATGTATACATATATGTAGCAATATGCAGCTGTTTATTAAATTTTTGTAATTTAATTTAAACGAGGAAATGCTGCATGTCTTACAAATATAGGCAAGACTAGAAATTGAAAATATTGTCGGAATGATGATCGAGAAAACACAAATGGGACAAACTGTTTGAAAAACTAGTTTTGTTATATGATGAGTCTTTTGAAGAGAAAAATAAGATAAATGTTACATAAAGAGAAATAATACTTTATCGTCGTGTAAGTAAACTAGATTTGTTCATCATTTTATTAAAAAAAAAAAAAAGAAAAAGAAAAAAAAATCTGGACTCTCTGGTTCCTTGTTTGTTGGCTCTTTTGTATGAATATAGAATAAACCAGTTGGCTACATTCAATTCATTAAAAGATGATGGCAGAAACATATGTTTGTTTTTAAAAAAAAAAAAAATAAATAGTAACGTACATACTTAAGTGCTTAAACATAAAGATAAGAAAATCATAAGCAAAATGTCAGAATTAATTGATTAGTTTTTTGTTATATTAAAAAAAAAAAAAAAAAACATGTGTTAAAAAAGAACATTAAAAATGAAAAAGGTACACGTACTCATACATACATATATGTAATTGAAACCAATAAGGAAGAATTAGTTGGCCATGCCGATTATAATATACCCGTATGAGTACTTATCTGTTGGGTTGGCAAATAAGTCATTGCGTTTTTTTCTATGTAAATGTCCC
This sequence comes from Platyura marginata, assembly GCA_026745375.1. Lineage (NCBI taxonomy): Eukaryota > Metazoa > Arthropoda > Insecta > Diptera > Keroplatidae > Platyura > Platyura marginata. The sequence goes on along the minus strand of JANSTT010020132.1, from coordinate 46,399 downwards.
GTGTCGTTAAATGTCGATCGGATTCAAGCAATACCTTCATTTTCTCACCATCAACTTCCAGTTTTTCTATCCATTTATTTTAGACATTAGTAATAAAATTGACAAATTTTTCGCGTTTTTCGTTTGTTGGTCGGCGATTATTTGGCCTAACAGATGTCGTTGCAAGAATAAGTTATGTAATTTCCTCCGTTTTTGTTATTATTTTTGTTCCCTGTTTGTTACGAAGGTAATTAATGTAAAAAACATATTTTTTTTTTACAATGTGTGTGATCATTTTAATCTCCGGACAATCGCGGCAGACCGATTTCTGCGTGTCGTCTCCAAACCGCTGACGGTCACAGTTAGATCGCGCTCTGTGTGGGAGTACCTTTAAGGCATCTTCACTATACACAGTGCATAACTTTTTTGTGAGGTTGCGATGCATTTCTTCTATTTCGGAAAAACTACAATAAAAAAATGACGAAAATGTTCTTTTTCATTCTCCATTTTCAAATCACCGCAAATAAACAATTTCTTACAAAATTGGGCACTTTTTTAAAAAATCAGATGACAATGAATTTGCAGATTAAAATGAAGTTAGCTACAATTCAAGATAGATATGTCCATCTATTAGAAAAAAACGCAATGACGCCAAATCAATATATTTTTCTATACAGTAAATAACATTTTGAGTATTATTTCCAATGATTTTCTATACATTTACTACGGAACATTGAAATGTATGAAAATGGCTAAAGTTTCAGTTCGGAAAATTCTAAATAAATACTAAACCACGAGATAGACCCAGACATATATATATATATATATATATATATATCGTTAAATTCGTGCATTCCTCAGCTTCAATTTTCGCCTCGTCTTAAACTCCTATCCCCCGATTTTTAAAAAATCTTTTACTGATATGATGTTTCTATTGAAATGTCTCACCATATCGATGGATAGTCGGCCAAATATATATATTTCTTATAAATATTGGATGCATCTAACACTGGGAGAAAAAAAGTACTGCTGAGTGTCTTTTAGAGTTACTCCATTTTCTTCTTATATTGTTAAAGTTAAGAAATTCATCCTAAAGGAGGGGTGGATTACTTTTAATTCAAAATCACCGAGAAATATTTAGGTATGCCTTATGTAAAACTTATGCACGCTGGTTCGATTTTAAATAATTTAAAATTTCCCCGACAGGCAAAAATAATTTCAACAATTTTAAGGTCAATTTTATTTAAAAAAAAAAAAAAATAAATGAAAAAAAAAAACTTTCTGCCCAGTTTGAAGTCTTCAAATATGTATAAATAAAGTCAGACTTAAGAATGCCGCCGCGCCATTCTAGAAAAACAAACAAAAACTTTTATATTTTAAAGAATTTTCTTTATCAAATTTATTACAAAATGACAAACACATCATAAAATTAAATGTAAACAAAAACTCTTTCAAATCCGGATTTACGTTCGAGTAAAAGTTTGAAATAATTTAAATTTGGTCCGAGAGAGATAAAGGAATTCCTTAAGTTCTGTTGCGTTAAAGGATATAATCTGGAGATAGATAAAGAGAAACTGAGTGAAGGTTTTTTTTGTTTTTTGTTTTTTTTTTTGGTTGGTACGTTAGACGCTTTTCCTCACACAGTATTTGTGTTCAGTTTCTTTGTGTTACAATTATTCAAAATATTTTTACTGAACATTCCACAATACATAATATTATGTATCATACTTCATACATATAGTATTAAAATAAAATCGTTATATACATACATACATAGAACGATGCAAAAATTCCAATCACTACTGAAATTAAAAACTTTTAAAATTTTAAAACATTCCATACACTACACAAGCATATTTTTCGAGCTGGGCTTTTTTTAGACTATAATTTATGCACCACTGTGTGAATATGTTTACATACAAAAAAAAAAAAAAATTGTACAAAAGCTTAGAGCTTTTTATGCATGTTAAGCTATATACTCGTACATAGGAGATAGAAGCTACATTTATATACGTTTTTTTATTGTAATAAATTGGTAGTATATATAATACTTGTGAATGTGTATACAAAAGAAGAAAATGCTTGCGTCATATAACTCCCCCAAAGTATGTTTCTTTCATGTACACCTCCTATATACTTGCTCACCAATCTAAATACATAGAGAATATGTGGTATGTACTAAAGAGTAATTTTTTTTTTTTTTTTTTGCTTAAATCATTACACCTGAACCATTTATTTTCGGATGATTTGCTCCCAGTTAATAATTCATCTGATGGACAAACCTTTCGTTTTTAAGATATATATATTTTATTCGCAAAACGAATTGTCCAAGAAATGAATCATCATCGAGATACATTATTAATAAACCAATTTATTTCGAATCTTTTATAGAAAAATTTGGAAATTGTAAATTATTCGGTTTACTTAGGAACAGCATGAATTTCTAATTTTTTTTTTTTTTTTTTTATTTCAGAATATCCTTTTTTGTCGATTTCATATTTAGGGTTGACATTTTTTTCTTTTTTTCTTTCAAAATTAATATGATTAATGCCTATCTACAAGCAAACCGATCACGCTCCATTTAAGTACACCTACTCAATCAATTAACTCGAAATTAATTTTTATCCTTAACATTTACAGGGTCAACATTGAGATATTGTTGGAATACAACAAAGTTCCCATTTTGTTTTTTTGCCACGCTATACAAATCGTCTTATACGAGACAAGGAACCCATAGAAAAAGTTTGGTTACGTTCCAAATCAAATAAAAACGCTCTATTTTCAATTATAAAAAAAATGCCTTAAAAAAAAAATTCAACCGCGAAAACAACCCCGCGACACAATACGAAACTGGAACAAGGAACATCCACAATTTGAAACCCTCGTTATGCGAGACGTTCCTCTTACATTATGCCAAAAATCTTAATAAATGCAATTTATAGAAATTGTCGAAGATATTAAAATAAGTATACCTTAGTAGACATTACATACATTATTATTAATTAGTAAATATACCTACATAACTACTAAATTAAATTACATATGCTATTTATAAATAAATATTAATAAATATGTAGAATCAATGCTACTTAGTACATTTAAAGATATCAACAACAACAACAAAAACATATGCCCTTATTTTTTTTAATTGTAATCATTATTATGTTTACACACACATAACAGCATTAAGTACAGGCTTTTTAGTATTTTTAGTGCACTTGAAAAATTTAGCTATAAACGTACTGAAAGTTCATCAAATGGGTTGAAGACGAGAAAAAAAAAAAAAAAAAAAAAAAAAAAACACAAAAACAAAACATACAAGAAACTCTTTGTAAACATGAACGTTTATAATTAAAAAATAAATATGCTTAGCTTAATCAAACATTGTAATCTCTTTCATATGGCTGTATAAATTGATATTTTAACTATATCAGTCGCTTCATTTATGTATTATTTTATTTTTGTTTTCGTATATGTACATATATGTAGTACTTTAGGTTTAAGTATGGGTTTTAACAAATTAATTTAAAATGTAGCCGATTAATACGAAATATATATAAAAAAAAACAAAACAAATATTTTCAAAATACCTACATACTTCTTATTATGTACTTTTAATAGCCGCTGTTCGTTCATCGTTCCATATGAAAATTGGGTTAGTTTATAATGGCAGAGAGATGGCTCATCAAGATATCTATAACAAACCTAATCTAAATAAGGCTCATAAACATCATACAACCGGCATAATTTCCTTTTGGGTTGTTTTTTTGTCAAATTATCTATACATACTCGTAGGTACATCTGGTACTTACTTGTATAGAAATGATAAAAACGCCATTTTGATTGTAGACAGATAGTGACAAATAAAAACAAAATTTTCGATCAATACTTTAAGATCTGATTTTAAGAACTTAAAAATATCATGTTCGGTCGATAATGAACTTTAAACTATACTTACTATGTTCAAATACAGGGTTTTGTTACAACTTAAGGGGTTACGTTTATGTGTAAATTTCAAAAAAATCGTTTTTTTTACATAATCTTAAAAAACAACATTTCAAGATTATTTTCTGTTAATTTCAAGTTAATCGCATAAAAATTGACGAAGATATAGCATTTTATTGTTACACAGAACAATGGTTCAAAGCTGAATCAAGATAAAATGATCGGTCATCATACGATGTGTCATAGGTTCTGATCTATGCTAGCATCAAATATGCTGTGATGTTTAATAATAAGGTCCATCCATTTAGGTGTAGGTACCTTTTTCCATTTTGACAGCAATAGGCCCAAATTTTAAACTGAACTGCAATTTTTAAAGGCGTTTTTCTCAATCAGTGAGCAAGATATTTTGGAAACCGCTGAACCGAATCAGTTAAATTTTTAGAGTTATTTTCTAAATACAATAATCTAGTCCTTGATCGTGCGATTTTGTTTTCCGGTTTATTTTTTTAAAAATAAAAAAGAGTGCTAATTTATGTCTAAAATCAAACTTAGGGTGCTTTGAGCACCCGCCATATTAGCTTTCCGGAATTCTGACCGTTCATGGGCTAGATCAGGCCTGCCCAAACCTTACTCAAACGAGTAAAATTTACTCGCCGACGTCACAGGTTGACCATACATTAAAATCAAATAAGTTATCTTACACACTACTATGCATGTGTTTTTAAGTTATCATACACGCCATCGCATCCTTCGTTAATTCATTTTAAAAATCATTCGGCCGCGAGCTGTTAATGAGAGCAGGTCTATCGTCGAAAATATATTTAATATACACAGTGAGAAATGAATAATAAATATTTTAAACACTTTTGGCCATCTTAGGAAACGTAATTTTTTTCTTTTGTATCGGAAACCACTTCTTAATGCTTGTAGAAAAACAGTAAGCAATCGATTGTACAACATTCAAAGACATTTTACTGCTTTTCATAAGTCGAAATATGAGGCATTAGATTTTACTAGTAGAAAAAATGTATGTACATTTTTCTTAATGTAGGCAACACATTCAAATATGTGTAACTGTATTAGCTTTACTCAAACGCCATTGTGTTTTGGACAGCTCTGGACTAGATTATCGTGATTAGAAAATATAAAAAAAAATTAAACTAACACGGTCCAGCGGTTTCTAAAATATCTTGCTCACCGCAAACCCCTTTAAAAAAAAAGACCCCTTGTATCCAGTGCTATATCTTGGAAAATACTTGATATTTTTATTTAAAAAAAATATCATTACTTACTAGTTTAAAGTGTACTTACTCTTTAAATTAAAAAAAATCACAAAAATATGTTTTTTTTTTAATCTTACAGGTAGACGTAAAAATAAGTAATACAAAATTCTCCTTTTTTTTCTTTTTTTTTTCTTTGGACAGTATGGTATTTTCTAATAAGAAATCTGAGTCCTATTATTCTCATTTTCAGTTGTTTTTTATAAAAATTTATAAAAGAAATAGATAATTATCTTAAATATCTTGTGCAAAAGTTATAATAAATATAACTAAAGCCGGGTAAAAGTACATATTACATAATTTTCTAAAGAGGTGAATTTATCCAAGGGTATAAGGATGACTCGAAAGGAAGATGATCTTTATTTATATGTGTACAGTTACAATGTATGTAGAGAAGAGAAAAGCCTTACGATATGTATAATGTGTCTGTGTATACACAATATTGTACAATGTACATTACAATACATCAAAGTGTTTTGTAAAAGAAGAAAAAAGGATGTAAAAAGGATGCAAGTGAAGTTAACGAAAATGACCTAAAAAAAAAACATATAAAACAATGCTTAATTGTTATATTAGCAAAGATAATGAATTCTATAAATGATAGAATATATGTTTACCGATCAATTACCACCATATATCTAAGTAATATCATGTCAAAAAGTAAGGTTCACAAGGTTGATAATTAGCCAGAGATATAGATATATAGATTACAGGTGTTACAGTAGTGTTAAATGTCAAGTACTTAACAACAACAACAAATTAAATTCCTACGTAAATATCGCTCAAATTTCAATTAAATTTTTAATAAGAATGTACATACTTATGGTAAAAAGTATTTACCTAACCAATTTAGCACGTGCGCCGGAGCAAGTATCAACAATGATTTTTACAGAGATAGGACGAGTTCGTGTAATCAACGTCAAAGCTATAGGTATTCTCTCAAATAGAGACAAAAAAAAACTGTGTAATTATGTAAATGAATAATAATGTTACACAACTCCAACTGTCCTTGGAAAATACAAATGTTTGTTGTATATCCTCAAAAAAAAAGTGTTGCACAAGTAAACAAAACATTTGATTTGACTGGTCAAAATTAATCATGATTCATATAGATTCGTCTCAATAATAGTGTCCGTAGAAATGGGGAAATTGCCCAAAAAAAACAAAAAACTGTACTATACTTAGCGTTACGGCTAAGCTAATAAGCAATCACTACGATCCATCAAAAACTTTGGCCTCCTTAATAAGATTTCTGTTCGGACCACAACCATCCAGTCATTTGCATTTTCCTAGATCACTTGCATTTTCATCTATGTTATCTATCTACCTTAGTTGGCCAGTCTGCTGATTCCCCTTCAAGTTTAATTTGACTGGAAGTGGGTTAATTAGCCTTTTGTTGATTTTTGGGTAAGGGAGGGGTGTGCCAAAAATTTGATAGATTACATTGTCATTGGTAACGAGTCTATGTGCAAACTTTCATCTTGATTGGATGAAAGGAAGTGGGTAAATTAGCCCTTTGTTGATTTTGGGGTGGGGAATAGGTGAAAGAGGGTGTGGGGGTGCCCAAAATTTGATAGAATGCGTTGTCATCGGTAATGTAATAAGTCTATATGAAGTTTCATCTTGATTGGATGATGGGAAGTGGATTTATCAAACACACACACACACAAAAGCGAAGTTAAAATAAAGAATTTTAAAATAAAGATTCTGGGAAAATATATTTCCAAAAATACTAAACATAGCCTCTAAATGATTCTGTCACTGATTCGTCAATGAACTATTAAAATTAAAAGAATTTTGAAAATTATTTACTGGTTTTGCCGCGTAGACGAGAGAGAGAGAGAGAGAGAGAGAGAGAGAGAGAGAGAGAGAGAGAAAAAGAGAGACGGGCGCATTGCATAAATATGTATGCGAGCTTGTCGTCCCAGTAATATGGAAGAACATTTCAATTATGATCGTAGCACAAATTTTCTATTGCTATACACAAAAAATGGTATGTGGAACAATTTACGTTAAATGATCCTACATATTACGTTAATTGTAAGATATTACAATTAAAAATATATATTATTACAGATACTTACCATATTATGAATTAGACGTTGTAATAGAATACATTATTGTTGACGTTTGACGTAGATTTTCAAGTAGACATTGACAAATTATTATTAATCTTACCTGAAACAATTAAATAAAAATAAATTAACAAATAATTCTAATAATACAATAGGATTTGTTATAAGGTATCTTAAACAAAAGTAGAAAGTTTAATTGTGGCATTTTATTTATCCCACGCTGTTCATTTCCGACATTAAGTCAAGTTTTAAAAACAACAATGTGGTGGATAAAAAGAGATTTTTTTTTTTTTTTTTTACTTCATTAGAAAAAATAATTTATTTAAAACAAGACATTACTTTTCACTGTATACCATTATTAATTAATGATCTACCTCACAATATTTTAAATCGCAACAGATAACAACAACAACAAAAAAGAAAAAAAAGAATTTCATACATAGTAGAGTGTGATTTAGCATTGTTGTGAGAACAATTTATAATAAGTATCATCTCTAAATAATAATTAGGCATGCATGTATGCATGTAATAATATTGTGACCTTTCAGGCTTATTTTGTCTGTTTATAAATTCTATATGAATATGTGAAAATATAAAAATAGACTGCCACGGAGGTTACCCTGTTTCTACCAAAGCGTTTCCGTTTCTTTTTTTTTCATTTTTTTTTTTTGTATAAGAACAGCAGTGGAATTAATTTTGTTATTCAAATTATGAAAATTAACTTTTATTAATATTTTGTGTGGGCAAGAAGGATAGACAATTCTATTATAGAGTTGTCTACCTATAGACAATTTATGTTAACTACGTCTGCTCCGGTCCTAAATAATCGGGGAAAAAGGATAATTTTATTCATATTTCATAAAAAACACATTAGAGCCTAGTTCTATTATTGGATTTTAAGTTTGCGCTGGTTGTTTTTTTTTTTTTGCACTCTTGAACAATCAATTTGTAATTTTTTCGAACTGAGAAGATTTATGTGTGTGTCAAAATTATTAGTGAATTATTAAAAGTATTTACTTAATTACGGTTAAATTCAGCTGAACAATAGTTAAGATACACCACACTCCTGTTACCTAATCTGACGAAATTTCAAATGCGCAAATAATGCTTATAAGTAAAGATTTTTTTTTCTTGTGATTTGCAGCAAATTCCTTTTTAAACACAGGATTTTCATTAAAGCTCCTTATTGTTCTCTTAAGAAATCAGTAAATAAGCCATGTCATTATAATATCACGTCAAACAAATAATTAATGACTAGTGGATCGTCATCACAATTGACATTTTACCAATATACCTTTCTTTATATGTAGACCTACGAGCCTACGACCTATCTAAAAACAATTACAACAAAATTATTATTGGTTGATTTATATTTATTTTTATATTTTATTAAATTACTTGTTCGTATTAAGAATCAATACGTTTAACTTTGAATTACTTGCCATACAATGACAATGCAAATTAAAAATTTATGATCGAATAGCATAATCTCAAACTGTAGTACGGGGGCATGGAGAAACATTGATATTTGAATTATTAAATGATAAATCAATATGAACAATGTAAAATTATTGTACTCTACATTACGTACAGTGTAGTTCGTACATGCAATAGAAATCGCAGCAGTTTCTTTTTGCTTGGTGGTTGAATTATTAAGAAGTCGAAGCAAAACTTAGTTAGGGAAATGTTATGGTTTCGATAGATTATTAGTTTTTGCTTCTATTAAATCTAGGACATCCAATTTAAGGGAAACTTTCAATTCTGGAATTTTTGAATTATTTCCAAAAATTATGATTTTCTTTTGGTTTTAAAACATAACGCACGGAGTATTTTGTCGTTTAGGCCAAATCGAATTTTAATGGCGATATTACCTGATGCTGAAAAATAATAAGATTTTCATAAATATTGCTAAGCAGTGGGCCTCGGGAACCTACATACATCATCCCAAAATTTAAGTTCATTTCGAAGTGCAGACAAAAGAGATTGCATCTTTAATTTAACTCTTTTTTTTGAAAAACTGAGAGAATAATTGTTTTTTTTTTTGGTGCAGCAAGGTTTCCAATAAACATTCTGAACGAAGGACATTCAAATCTAATATATCGTCGGCTTCGCTATCGGAGCTTGAGCTACTATCATCGAAGTTATATGAGACATTGGCATTGGAATTATAACGACGAGAGTTCCGGAATTTATCTTCGTTTTACCACGATTATGTAAATATTGCACTACGCGGAACGAAACAGTTCTTCGTTTATTGATTGACAAAAAATAGAAATAAAATTACATAAAAAGAAATTCGAAATACATACATACATACTTAAATTGAGAATATTGACTAGAAGAAATAGAAACTCGTTAATTTCCGAATTAGCGTTTTTAATTCCAAAATAATTGCCATTAATAAATGGGCCGGAATTCCGGAATTGGATGCCCTAATTTTGTATGGCTGTTGGTGATTTTCTCAATGTAGTTTTGTATGTGAAAAGGAGTTTGAAAGATTTTTTTTTCCAGATAACAGATTATGATTAGTAAAGTGCCAATCAAAACAGTCGAGCCCTATCACCTGATGTACTAGTTCAGAAAATTATATTAGTATTTAATTACCTTAGTACATGTACGTATATGGATATCAAACACTTAGAATACTACAGTCCAAAAAGACAAAATAATTTTTATAATTTTGCTATGTGCATATGTAGTAAATTGTTGTTAATATTTAGTATAAATTCAGTAGGTAATAACTTTCTTCACATATTTTGACTTCACCGATGACATGTTCTGGCAATCTCTATTTAGTAAGGTCTGACAAATAAATTGTTTTCAAAATAAAAACTATTAGTACTAAATAGTATAGTAACGACAATTTACATACTTTAATAATAATTTTCTTGGCTACTTTTGTATGACAAATATTATTAAAATACCCAAATATATAAAATAAAGTACTAAATAGTACCTAAACCACCGGCTATTACTATTAACAGTAAGGAAATGGAGACAGTTTTAAGGAATCAAAGAGCTTTATGCCTACAACATCTTTACCAAATTGCCTTTCCGATCATTTTAATTAGTAAATATTGAAAGAGCGAATGAGTGTTTCCCCACTTCTTTTTCTTGGAAGTGGTATGCTTTTATGCTACTTAATTTGTTGACTGAAACTAGAAAAATTAGGTCATTTCTGAAATTTGAAAAAAATGCAAGTTTACTAAAATTAAATCGTAAAAAAATGAAATAAACATTCTTCAGTTAATCAATACAAATTTACTAAAATTCTGACAGGATATATTTGTCAATGTCGTTTACATATTATATTTATAATATCAATGTATACTTGTATGTATGTACAAGTACACAGGGTGAAAGAAAAGATTCGTAACACTCATTTGAGGTTATTATGAAAAAACAAAACTCGGTCCCATTAGATGCTATATAGAATTTCAGTATTTAGAACTGCTGATTGCAAAATGAAAAATTTCAATGCGAGAGAAAACTGAATAAGTGAGTTTTCTCACTTTTTGGTATTGTGATTCCAAACTCACGTTTATTTGAACGTGAAATTGTCAAATTTGTCAAATTTGTGTAAAAACGATACAATCCTATAAATTCCTGCTTCGGTATATCGAAGGGGTCCTTTGTGTCTCTAAGATATCTGTGACTAATACCCAAATAATTCCTTTTTTCGTTTTCGCCCTCCAACGCGAACAAAAGCGAGAATAAATTAGTTTGGAGTAAAGCAACTACCGTTATAAAACCTAGAAACTACAATTTTATTATTATTATTTAAATAATAATTATTTATTATTACAAAAATTTTGTAAACAAAGTTCAACGCGACAACTTTGACGTTTAATGTTCGCACTTTTTTTCAAAAAAATACTAGATTTGGTACTAAACTAAAAATAAAATGTTCACCTTCACTTAAAGTGAGTTTTGTAATCACAATACCGAAATGGTGAGTATTTTTAACAGATGAAGTGAATATGAATAGGCGAGAAAACTCACGCGTGAATTTTTCTTCCTTTTTTTATAGTTGAGATCACAATACCGCTGCTGACATATTAATCGTCAAAGAAAAACGCCAAAGTTGACATTTTCTAAAATATTTGGGTCACGATTGCGTTCAATTACATAAATGTGGCAAACAAAATGCCCTAAACTTATGGATAGGAATACTATTTTGGCAGATGAAACGATCAAACGGAATCTGACGGGTAGAGTGTGTCAATTGAAAAAGCTAAAAATCATAATTAAAAAACATACAGAGCTATTCGTTATCATTGGCTTATAACGTTGATCGTTTGTGGGAACTGGATAAAGTAGGCAATGGTGAAATGCAAATGTCAAGAGGATGAATTGTAAAATGACAAGAAGGAAATGAAATTGGAACTGTCGTTCAGAAATCAGAAAGAATCCGATGATATAGATTTATAGGAAGAAAGATAAAATATTAAAATAAACAAATTCGATTTTATGATTTATGTAAACAAAAAAAAAACTTTCCACCCACCCTGTATATATATGTATGTTATGTATATTTCTATATGCAGAGATCAAACCAACCAACAACAATAATATAGAAAAATCACAAAAAAACCAAGCATTTTCTAAATGTAACGTAAGAAATAAATTCGTTTAGCCGTTTATCAAATCAGTTATATTTTATATTTTCTTACTACATTTTTCTATTCAAGATTTATGTATAATGTACGCATATTATTTATATATGTATTGTGTACATTCTCTCTCTTTCTATATATATATATATATATATATATACCTATATAATATACATAAAAATCAATATTGAATTCTATTAGTAATACAGCTGAACGTAGACAGGAATAGTGCTAATTTGCTATGAAAATTGACTCGATCTTCAAATAAATACAAAAAAAAAAAAAACAAACATTGGAGACTGACCTGTGCTTAAAAAAAACAATATCATCAAAATTGTATATATTAATTATTATATAAATAATACATAAAACAAACAAGATTATTTTAAATGTAAAAACATCTAAGAGACTATATTAGTTTGATTAATTACTACTGTCAACAAATGAAACTTATCGTAATTTGTCCAGGCAACTAAATTTCCCATTTTATATGCAATTTACTTTTGATGGATTAATTTAATGTTATTTACAATAGGCACTACTTTACTTACACATACATATACACCCTTAGTAATTAGTTAATTTATTAAAATTCCAAATATATTTAGATCAAAAAAATCGTATTTTAAATGAAATAATTGTCAGTGTTAGAAATTTCATTGCCAACGGTGGGGGGGGGGGGGGGTTTAACACAAAATTAAAAATTGCCATAATATCCACATATTATGACCACCACTTGCCATAATATCATTGTCATTTATGTCATCTGCAATATTTACCATAATCCAATATGATATATTAGTCATTTGCCATAAATTTATTTTGGCTCAATTCCAATTATCAAATATTACCGACAATGACGATGCCGAAATAGTTTTTTGGAAAAATAAAAAAAAAATATTTTTGAGAAAAAAGTTTTTTTTAAAAAAAATATTATTTGAGATAAGTAATATTATGGCGAATTGTTAATGGCCACAAATGAAATTTTACCAAATACAAGGTGGCACAAAAGTCATCACTCGATTTCTTAAAGCAGTAACTTTATTTGTAATTAAACAAGAATCGATTCTGTTTGTTGATTATGTTTATTTAATGTTAATGTCATCGTGACTTTATGACAGAAGACGCCATTTCCAGAGCATCTTCCATGACTTTTGCGCCACTGATAAGTCAACGCTGTTTTGACAAACAAGATAATGGAAATGAAATAAACTAATTATGGTTATAAATAAGGTTTACCATAAAACTATCTATAATTTGTATTTTGGTTCATAAATATATGCAGTGGGATATTGTGAGGAAAAATTAGATTTTTCAATTTTTATCATTTTTCGTATATTTTGGTGAGATAAAATTCAGTTCCTATAAATTATCGAAAGTACCACCGTGATGCACACATCAAAAAAAAATTGCACACATAAACTAAGTCAGTTCAAATATTCGATATTAACACATTATTGACAGGAGACGTCATATGACGTCTTTCAATAATCGAACATTGTTGTTTGGGGAAGTCAAATGACGTCATTAATAAAGTGTTTATTATAGAATCGAATTAAGGTTATCGTTTTCGTTGGTGTATTCTCTTTTAGGAACAATCGCCGGCCACACACGAAATTATATCGGTCAATAATGCGTTAACTTTCAGATAAACTATTAATAAATTTTTAATAATAAATAACTAGTGTGATATGATAAGAACAAAAAAAAAATGTAAATAAAATTCTCTAAAACTACTTATTTTTATAGAGATCAATAAAATAGTAGATCAAATAATTGCTATCAAGGTCAAAACAGTATAAACTGGTTTAGATGGATGAGACTTCTTAACCAGTCATATACACCGTGTAGGAGATTAATTAGGTTCGTAATTAAATTGTTTTAAGAAAATGTCAACAAACAATTAATAACTGAATACAAAAACCTACAACTTTGAATTAATTTTTTTTTTTTAATTTAAAAAGCCCGATTAATTTACATTAACCTTGCCAATGTACAATTGGTAGGTAATATTGGGTTTCGAGTTGTAGTCGATTTGAGCAACTTCGACATGTTTTATGGGTATGGGTAGGATACATTTCTCAATATTAATAATAAGTAAGTTTTAATATTATCTCTTGCAATTATATATTATTGTCTTACCTTGCTGTTCTTGTATATTCAGTGGTTTATGTATTACTTAATAATACTTATGTGGTTTTGTTTTCAATTTAATACAAATTTCATTGTATATATATATATATACATATCTACATATATGTATATTTCATAAGTGGGAGTCAAGTATTTTTTGTCATATAATATGACAAATAAATTAGTCTGCTTCATATATATACCAATGTTTTGTATCTACCTGCCTACTGAAACGCCAATTTTTTTTTTTTTTTTATTTAATTCAATAGGTAACAATGTCAACATGCCAACTGACTGCGTAAGTTAAGTTGTAAAAACAAGTCGTATCAAATTAAAATTACATTCAACAATATATTTATACACAAATAAGTAAGTAGGTACATAAGCTAATAAATAAATATTAATCTTAAGATATGTAGGTAATTATAATGATCGATATCTTTTCAGATAGAAATATTTTAAATAAATCAGAGAACTACTTACTTAAATAACACAAAACTAAAATGGTAAAGAAATCCAAAGTAATAATAATTTATCTAAATTAATTATTAACAAACATTATCCAACACTGAAGAATACGGTCAGATGGGGGTAATTCCGACAATTACTTTTACTTAGAATAAGATCTCGGAAAAATTACCCAACACATAACGTGTTGAAACATTGCATGTTTGTATGTAAATTAAAAATTAAAATCTAAATTTTGGAAAAATCTTTTGAAAATATTTTCAAATTTTTTACTTTTTGCAAAATTGAAAATCGATCTTCGTTGATTTGCGGAATTTTCATCTAAGCTACTTAATTAGTCTAAAAGGGATCCAGAATCGGTCACTTTTACATGGTGGATTGCGATTAACCCTAGCAACTATCTGTATATAGAACGGGTAACCAATTCTGATAGACAACTGAGTAGGGAACAGACAGGAGTGGGCAAAATGTATGTAATGAAATCAAAAGCAAAGCCTCGGATCGGAAAGGAAAATCGGAAACGACCTAAACATAGTACAGAATAAATGTAATTTGTTTAAAATAATTGATATTTAGGAATAATCAATTATTTTAGACCAGGGGTGGCCCAAGGGTAGCTTTCCTACATTGGTAAAAGACGAGTTGTTTTTGGCCACACAAAATATATAACCTCGTACGTGATCGCACCACAAAGCATCACTGAACTTTAATTCTGGTACATACCTGGGAATTTTTTTATTTTTATTTTGAAACACTTAATATTACTTAGATGTCATCGTTAATTTCAGCCTTGGAAAACCTCCCAAAAAAAACCTGAATACTTCATAATAGAGTATCTAGGAATTGAACTTTATTTTTTGAGCTATAAAAAGGTGAGGTGATGAGGTGAGATACTTTCTAAATTATTTAGTCAAAAATGTAAATTTTTTTTAATTTTTTTTCCTACCCAACATAACCCTACGTAATATGAAATAATAAACGCAATAATAACAAATAAAACTAACACAACTGCTACAAATTACATTAGAACTTTGAGCACATTTGGTGGAGTAAAATGTGTAAATTGCTTGATACAACAACTGTTACGAGAAAACTGTAAAACGAACACATAGCTCGTAAACTGACCAAAAAGAAGAAAAAAAAAAAACAAAAAAACAAAAGACAAGAATGTTTGTTTGTGTGTACATTATAAGTACTTACAAAGAAAAACATCTTTATTGTCAAATATCTGTCACTATTACTTAAGAGGAAAAAAAAAGTGTCCCCAAAAAAAAGGGGAAACCGTTTTGATTGTCGAAATTCACAAAAAATCTTTGGCTGCATGCTCATAAGGTGCATAGTTGTGCTTGGTAAGTGGCATTAGTGTGGACACTCTAGTGGCAATATTTGGAATTCGTTGTAATCGTGTGGGTAATGGGGAAGCTGCTATTTTGCATTAAACATGAGTTTTAGTTTTTTTGGAAGGTCCATATTAATTTGGTTCTTTACTATAAATTGGTAACAAAATATCCAATGAAATGATTTTTTTGTTTTTTTTTTTTTATTAAATTTAATAATAAACAAAAATGCTGACGTTAAAATTGTAATAAAACACAATATTGGCTAATTGTTTTGAAATAAAAATAGGCACTTTTTGTCAAACGATACTCGAATGTAGTGCTCATATCAATTTTTTTCTTTTTTCTTTGGCTTGTGCTATTTTGGTATACAATAAATTATGTCTTTGATATTTTTTTTTTTTTCAATAAAGCTTCTCATTGAGTTTGGCTAGTTTCGAGCTTTTGCTGTGATAAATATCGCTATTTTTAAAATCCATAATTAGTATTTTCAAATTTACTATATCTATATACAATACATATATATACAGTGGTGTGCAATAAAATAAGTGTAAAGCATATTTTGTATGAAAAAGCCGAAATTTAGTAGTACTTGTTAGGATTGGTATTTGAGAAATCTATGAATGCAGATATTCTTTATTTTTAAATGCTAATATTTTTAATGATGCATTTCATAGCATTTAATTTTAACCCTTATTATTTTGCACAACCCAAACCCAAACTTTTCCAACTGTCGTTATTTCCAGTCTTTATTTTCAGAAAATATTATAATTTCAAAATAAACAATAATGGCATTCATAGATTTCTCAGATATCAATCCCTACAAGTAGGAGAAATTACTGAATTTCGACTTTTCCATACAAAATATGCCTTACACTTATTTTTTTGCACACCACTGTTTGTATATTTATTTCCTTTTTTTTTTTTGTAAAAATAAATAAGTTGGATTTTGAGTAAAATTCTAATTAAAAATCAGGCATCACTAAATAATTATTAACTCTAAGGACAAACCGTTGATGTAATGGTGTAACTCAACGGTCAGTAACCAGGGGTGCGCGAGGCGTTTTGGTACGGCCTGGAATATGCGAGAGGCGACAGAAATTAAACAAAAATGTTGACATTTAAAACACAGGGCAGAACAAAAACGCTTTCAACTGGCTACTTTCATATATTTGAATATTTCAGAAAAGAACTGAAGTCACCCAGTCTTGCAGCGCTTCAAACCAACTATCTCAATTCTACTTCCTCTCACGTTAGCGATTATGGCAAATTGCAAGAAGAAAAGAGAAAATATAAAATAGTAGAATAGAAAGAGAAAAATTTCATATTTACCAAAAATAATATAGTTTAGATTAGGCATAACAATCCGTGATAGTCAGAGAATTCCGACAGAAAATTGAAATTCAATTGAAGTGTTCTAAATAGAATGATTGGGGGATTTTCATGTTTTCCCCGAGTTTATTCGAATTATTAATTGGACGCTTCAAGAAATTCTATTGTGGTTTAACAAAAAAAAAAAAAAAACTAAATGGCGTAAAATGAGCAATTCCTTAATCAGAACTTTATGTATTTTCCCATGTACTTCGGATTTTTATTTTTTGTTCTTTTTTCCGAAAAAAGTTGAAATAAGTAAAACTTCAATAATACTCCAAACAGAAAAGGTAAATAATACATAAGTTTATCGGAAAACCTTGGATAAATATTCGCTACAGAAGGAAAAATGGAAATTCAAAGGATTGAAGGTATTTATTCATTCGACTATGCACATCTCGTAAAAAAAAAGAAAAGTAAAAACAACAATGAACAAAATATTTCTTGGAAATTCTGATTTTATACTTGACTTTTTTTTATTTTTAGGTCAATGACGTTCATTGGTAATTGTGTGTCATTATATGAAATTAAAAGTTTTTTTTTTTTTAATATGATTTTGGAAGTTGTACCCATTAAGAGTACAGCAATGAAATGTTTAATTGCTTTCGATATTTTGTAAGTCAAGCGGTTTCTTCTCTTCTATTCCCATTTTATTTCTCATTTAATAATTGTATTTTGTTTGTTATGAAAGTACATTTATGAATTTATGTATAGTACATTCTTAAGCAGAACATACCAGTCTGGCTATATGAATACCGAAAGGAATCAGTTATGTAAGATTTTAAAGAGAGAGAAAAAAATACAATGGGCCAATCTTAATTAATTAAGGCCTCTGTGTTGTAGTGTTTTTAAAATTTGTGAAGGAAAGAAAAAAATTGTTTTGGTATAATTAATCTTTATTTTACACTGTCACAAAAAATGGGAACCTTTTAACAATTTATTTTGTGTGTGTGTGTATATGTGACGGAATAATTTTAAATTACGGATACTGGATTTTCAATTCCAAAAACATTTGGCCGACTATAAAATAAAAAATTAGTAAAAGTCCAAACGAAAGAGGACATTTTTTTTCGACAATCTTTTTACCAGTTGATACCCCCTTCTCGATCACAAAGTAAAAAAGAGGTACAGAGCAAGGTTGCATTTTACTTGCTTCTAATAAACCAGTTGAAATGAAAGGGAATTGGGAACAGTGAAGGCTAGGCAAAGATTTTTCCACAATATCAATTCATTTGATTAAGTTCTTCTCCATGGTAAGAGATCAGAGATTCAGTGTGTAAGTAGTAGTCGCAAATAGACGTCACTTGGATAATAGTTAAAATATGATAAATACAGGTAACATCTGCTGAACGCTGTGAATTCGTTCCTGGAAAATAGAGCGCTAAGTGAAATAGCGCTAAACGAAATTTAATTTTAAAACAAAATGAATGAAAAACAAAATATTGCGCCCCGATGGTACACAAATAATTCATTTATTTAATAAATTAGTAACAAAATAGCATTCAACAAAACATAAACAAAGAAAGTTAACGAAAATAATTCATATTTAAATAACATAACAAAAAAAAACTGTAGACATGACATTTAATTCTTAGTCACTGTCGCTCTCTTCAGATGAAAAATCTGATCCCGTCAAAAGGCTTCGTCTTAAACCTGATGTTGAAGATTCTTCTTTGTTCAATGCTATAGAATCCGGCTTTGGGATAGCCTTAAAGAAGCTGGTAATTTTTGTTGGTCTAGTTTCTGTCGAAATATTACGTATAAGAAAAAGAAAAAATCTGGGAGAGCGCAAAATCGAAACAGCTTTAAGCGGATTTTGACTGTGTGACGGAAAGTCTCAGTATCCAAAAATTCTATGACGTTGTGAAATTATTTGTAATAGACTTTTTGCCATCTGTTCTATTCTACAAATCTTAAACAAACAAAGATGATTTATATACTTAGTTTAAAAATATTGTCTGTAGTAAATTTCCAGTGTTATACTTAGTATTTGGTGGTATTGCCATATGTAAAAATGAAAAAGATTATCTAATAATATAGAGTATAGTACTACCTTCTTACATCAAATGTAATTTTTTTTTTAAAGATATTTATGAAATAGAATAAAAAGAAAGAAAAGAAAAAAAACACCAAAAAGTACTATAAAGATTGACGCAACATTCATGCATATTATACTACATAGCTTTGTGTCGCCTTAAATGACAGCTGACCATCTATCGCCATCTATTTGGCCGCCAAAAGATGTAATAACCACCTGGCTGTACATGTAACAAAATTCAACTAAAAGCCGTCAGCTGGGTTATATTCATAGAACTTACCATAAGCCCGATGATGTTATATGTATGTATATGTATATGCACAAGCGTCGTTCATAATAATAATAAAAAAAACTGAATATTATAAGTACATCGATAAATATTCTTCGCGTTTGTGTTGTTGAGTTGTGTGTTTTGTTACTTTTTCGGTTACTACTCACAGTACTCTTCTTATTATACATTTTTATGACCTTTGGGTTAGTGGGGATAAGTAAAGCAAGAGTTTTATATTTTTTATTTTTTTTTTTTTTTCGAACAACAAAACATTTTTGCAAAGAATACTTTCATCTTCCATTTATCCATGTGTGGTGGTATACTTAAGTCTGAAGCAAAATAAATTCATGATGAATTTTTTTTTTTTTTTCATTTTTAGTTTTAATTTTAAAAGACAAGATAATTATTGGATGTTTTTGTTAATATATGTACATTGTATGTACATAACAGGGAATAATAGATGTTTTTTTTTTTACGAGAGAGATACTTTGTCCATGTTGTACCACAAGAATATTGTTGGAAAAATGTTCCAATATATGAATTTGGACGGTTGTTTTGGTTAATTACGAGTAACTTGTTCTGTCTGGCTGAAAATAACATGAATTATGAAAAAAAAAAAAAAAAAAAAAAAAAAAATGTGTTGTGCAAACCATTGTAACAACAATACATACATATGTACAAATTTCAATGAAAGAGTACAACCATTTTTATTGTATTGTAACTCTAGCAGCCATATCATTTATAATAAACACATAAGTAGTAGAATATATCTACATTTTAGAGGGGTTATTGTCTTATTACTCTATAAGCTCATCATCAGAGTCGCATTGAGATTGTTCAGTTCAGGTTCAATTTACTGAAACATAAATTCTATCTCACATTTTTGTATTTAATAATCTAAGATTTGGTCTTTATTTAATCCAAGAGTTTAATAGTTCAAGATTTCGATTTATTTTCAGAGTTGACTAATATGAAAAATGTGGAAAAATTCGAAACAAGCTAATTATTCATTTTTTTTTTTTTTTAGTTATGGACACATAAATAGAAAGTCAGGAAACAAAAACTGTTCATTTTTAGATTTTATTTTGAATTTGAAGAACAAAAATAATGAACTCTATTTTTCTATGGTGCTTTTTAGGTTGATATACATTTATTACCCTATAATTAATTTAGAAATGAAATTATTTTAATAGGCATTACAATTAAACTAAATACGATAGCTTTAATGGAGAAAAAATTGCCTATTTGGCGCAGGAGTTCCTGACTTCTATTCTATGTTCTTCTAATTTCCATAGTCCATAGTCTCTTTTGTTAAGAGTTACGCCATTTTAGTTGGAAATATTGTTAAATTGATTCAGCAATTATTCCCCGAAATGACATCCTCTAGACCTGCACAGTTATAAGTGGAATTCGAACCACTCGGTCCAAAAGTCAAATCCCGTGCTAGAGAAAAACACTTTCATATTTCACTTCAGACTGGTATTAAACCCTTGATCTTCCATTCCAAACGCACTACCTCTACACACAATGCCGTTTGGTCGGTTATTCTATGTTCCTAACAACAAAAACAACGTTTGCTTATTGAAAATGTCTGATTTTTCCTAACCTATTAGACTTGGCTTCTTTGTGTTTATATGACATTGATCATTGACCAATTTCCTATACCAATCCATTTGTATATTGGTTTGAAGTTTTTTTTTTTTTTTTTTTAAATTCTTAATAATTAGCCAGCGATGCCAAACTTCCACAAACAAAATAAACACAATTTTATTACCATTTTGTCCAAGGTTAGTGCAGAGCAGTACGATCAGTATAAGAACAAATATGATTCGAGAAAAATAAAACACGCACCTATAGTTTCTTATGTATGTATTGATGGCTCAATTCGAAACGGACTTAACAATCATTTTTTTTTTAAATACTTAAGTAATTATATATGTAATTATACTTAGTATTTTTTATTGTAAGTAACACATATAATCCAGTGAAAGTAGATTTTTCTGAAGTCTGAATTTAATAGAACGTACTAGGTATTTATCTAGCCAATAATTATGTGTTTTTTTGAAAATGAACGCAACCGAACAGTAGCTGTGTCAATCAGACCTAAAAACGTCAACGTTTCAAAATTAATGTAAATCTTGTTGCAGCATAGAGCTTCTTAGACCTATGCAGGAATGCGATTTAAGTCATGTTTATTTTTTTTTAAATAAGTTCTAGTTGTTTTTGGCCTTGTTAAGGGAGAATCAAAAGACAATATCCTCCATGTATTTTCTCAATTTTTTTTTTTTTACAATTGAATTCGCCAAATAATTTGTGCATGTGTGTGCGACTTATCGTTCGTCATACTTTTCAATTTTTGACATTATCTCTAAACGAATACTGCTTTCGTCAGAAAACAAAACCTTCAAAATTAGTTAATGATAAATTAGAAATATTTACATTTTATGTAATGTAGGTATTTCGGTGTGTTCCTCTACCTATTGTCGGCCGTGAAATTGCGATATTTTTAGAATATTTTAATAATAAATTTTTGGAAAAAATAACAAAACTGTTGAAAATCAGTGTCCCTTTGAGAAATGTGCAGCAATGTGCATAAATAGAAAAAAAGTGGAATGTTACCACCTCAAACCTTAATACATTATATTATATAACCGTACATACAAGAAGTATATAAGAAGTACTTATGTAAATAAACAATATTTCGGAATTTATTTTTTGCATTTTCTCCCTATCCACCCACCCTACCTTTAAATGTGATTCTTCTGCTAACTTGAGCAAAAGGAAGTCACTATGCCATATCCTTTGATTGAACGCCTACTAAAGACGATTATTTAAATTTAAGACAGAAACGATGTAAAAAAAAAAAAAAAAAAGGAAATATTTTTGTTTTATCTTGAATAAAAATTAACTGACTGTAAACTTTAATATAATTGAACGTGACGTGACATTCCCCTTCTTTTTTTTGAGTAAGGAACATTTCGAAGAAAAACTATTCGTTGAAAGGTCTTTCTTAACAAATATTTCGTATTCTTTTCAAATATTACTTTCTGTTGGCGAATTGATACTTTCTAGTCCAACTTTTACATTTTCAGGACCTTGAACTTGATCGACATATCTCAGTTGATTGATAAACATGTAACACATTTCTTACTATACCGGCTGATAACATATCTTATGTATATTTTTTTTTTGACTTTTCCTTAAATATTTTGAATAAATGTATTGTTGGGGCTGTCTATTTTTAAGAAGAAAAAGAAATCCTCTCCTATATAATGCCACTCTCTCACACCCCCCCACCAACATATGATATACAAATTCAACGATTCGACATCTGTCGCTCAAAAATGATTTTTTTTTTGTAAAAACGTACATTTACAATGCTAAAAGATGTACATAATTTTACCTAAGGACATACATTTTATCCTACCTGCATCGCTTTATATTCATTGAAGATTTATGTATTCGGATTTATTCTACAAATGATTGTATAAATAGTAACGCTGCTGGTACATATTTATTATCGAAACAATATTCGAAAAACATTAACCTAACTGACACAATCGATGACTGTCGATGTTTTACCTGGTAAAGATTCTCTTAAAAATATACGAGAAATATTTAAGATTTGAGCATTTTTCTTTCTTTTTTTTTGTGGATTAAGTATTAATATTTTTAGCTGTAAGTAGTTATTTGTATTGTATTTTATTAATATTGACACGTTGGACGACAGATGTGTAGCATCATAATTTATTGGTTATTCAATTAAGTCCGTCCTATATCACAAATTTAATCATTTTATTACTTACATAAACAAGAAAGCATTTACTCGAAATTAATGAGAAGATGTCTGGTTTAAAAAAAATAAATAATCCAAAAGGAGAAATATATTCCCCATATGTGATACAATATTAATGAGGTCAAATAAAAAATAATAAATCTTCAGTTTTATATTTCCTCATAATTTCTTAAATATGATTGTCAAAAATTGAACTGGATATGGTTGTTTGGCGGTGATCGATATACCACGACCAGTATTTATATCTATTGTACCCTCCCCCCTTCTTACTTCTATTTTCATGGAGCCATTCCATTACCTAGAATATCACCTCAAGTCCACAGTTTCCTTTAGGAATTTTAGGATCTTCAGTGGATTTAGGAACGGCAGATTCCTCTTAACTTTACAGTAATTTCCCAGATGATCTCTACTTTTATGGATGGAAGTTTCTGTAAGAATGACTTGAACTTGAATTTCTATCTGGATGATTACAAATAGGAAATTACCACTAACAATTATTTATGTCACATTGTTGATGAGGGGAAAGAAATTAAAAATACACGTATTCATGTCTTTTTTTCTATCTAAATTTAGAATTGAAACAAACAAAACTTTAATTAAGGTCAAATAAATATATTCTAAAGAAATTGAGATCACCTGTACTTAGCTTTAACCTCTAAATGGATGATATACATACTTACTAATAGACATTTATAGAATAAGAAAGATCAATGGAACGTTAATCGCTAAATGGTGGATTTAATAGATCAATATTGGAATTTATTGTTCTATGGCTATGACATTCAATCGAAAATTAACGGCTTTGAATCTATTTTTAATTTGTGACCTTTCTCCAATTCCAATATACTCGATTTGTGATATAAATAGCCAAACATTTTTTCCACTAACAATTTGTGGTTCTTTTTGCTCATCTTCTCTCTAATTTCTAAAAATTGAACAGACCAGATATGTTGGATCTTCCTTAAATGAATTGAAGCATTATTTTTTTTCTCGTGACATTTTACTACATATCAAAAACCGAATTCAAACTGAATGTGACTATAACACTTCAAATAATTTATCATCTTTCTTAAATATTTACGGATTTCAAAGTTATGCCGAGTGTAAATACACGTTATCACCATCTTGCTTTACTTCTTTGCGTTAAAAAAATTTCGTAACAACTGAGAATTCTATAAAAAAAAAAAAAGCCATCCAAAGACAAATTATACTGCATCAAAAAAACATTCCCCATTGTTCAACAAAACATTTATCCTCTACATCTGAAAAGCAAAACTATTAAACTATAAACTTGTCGATGTCCAAATCCGGCTGGTGCGCCAAAAATAACCCATTCTTGACAATTGAATTAATCTTATTTAATAATTTAAGGTAGTCAACGAGAAACGGTTAATTTTTATCAAAAATTCTAATCAAATTGGCAAAACTGCAAGAAATACATATAAATAGTTTTTTTTTTTTGTTAATAATGGTAAGAAAAGTTTTTTTTTTGCTTAACTTATAAGCACTTTTTATAAGACGTTATGTAAATATCATAAAAATGTTCTTTAAGTGTGCTTACTTAATTTTTTTTTTCTTTAATGACGAAACAATTTAAATGTTGCAAATAGATGGCTTTTTATATTGTTTTAGAATAAATTTATTTGTTTTGATATTGACTGGCAAATTGTTTGATTTGTTTACAAGTTTTATTTACTTAGGTAAATTTATTAGTACATAACATACAAACTTACTTAGGCCACTTATTAAGTAGTTAATTTTTATTGGTAAGTACTTACGAAAGTATTAATCAAATTAAAGTATTTTACTTATTATAAATCGTAATAGCAACGCAGATAAATGTTCTCCGGATTAATTGGAAAAAAAGAACTGAAAATGGTGTTAACCGATTGCGAACAACCAAGAACTAAATGATTTAATAAACAGATTGAAGATATTATGTACGCTATATTAAAGCATAGAGATCAAGAGAACCGACCAAATGGCTCAATGGATTGAGTGGTTTCCTTTGGAGCGGGAGGTCCCAGGTTCAAGTCCGACTGGGGTAAGACATGAAAATATTTTTCTCTGGTATGTTAATTTGAATCTGAGGCCGGGTGGTTGGATTGCACTTAAAAACAGACTGATAATGGCATTATCTCAAAAAACGTAGCATTGCCTTAAATGGCAGTGAAATAACGAGCATTTGTAAGGTTTTCGTAAAAAGTACATTTTAAGGGCTACATTTTCCCACGAAAAAAGAGATCATCAGATCAATTGAGATAAATGTAACTGGAGTACTATACAATAGATCTAAGTAAAGACCGCAGTGTAGGTGATTCATAAAAAATCACACTGCTATCAAAATCAAGATCAAGAATAAGATGGATAAACGCCATATAGAGAGATAGACGCAAGAAAGCTAGAAGCCACAAATTGAATGAATAGAGCAGAACAGAAGTGGGAGTGGAAGTGTCTCGTAGAGCAAGCCAAAATGCACCCCGCATTTTTGCGCTACTGGAATAAGAAGACGAAGAAGAATTAAATTATTCAATTGTTCCATGATGCCTCCCAAACATCTTAAATGCACTTCCTCACATTGAAATTTTTTTTTGTTGCGCAAATTGATACCCACACAATAAATGTCCGAAATACTATTAAATACTAAACGTATTCGAAAAGAACGTTATTTTATAGATAGACATTGTCCTGCTTAAGTTTTAAACAGATTATATCGTCTACATAAGTGGATTACCTGTGAGGTATTATCTAGCGGTGAGCCAGAAAATGTTGATAATTTAACAGTGAAAAGTTATTTTGAGAAAATCCATACAAATGCAAGGATATAAAGGTATACGAAGAAAAATTTTCCATTGAATTTGTTTGAGATTCTATAGATTTTTCCAACAGAAGATTGTATAAGCTCAACACCAACATTTTAATGATTAGTTTTTCGGATGATCTTTCTTATGTCTTAATGTCACTAATTGAAATTCGGATTGTCTTCCTTATAATGGGGTAACATTCCACTCTGATGGTTCAGCATACAAAAAGAACCCAAAAAAACAAAGATACATGCATATATAATCATGGAAGATGCAAACTTGAAACTTGCAACTTCTCTAATACTTCACCACATCATCTAGGGTGATGTAATCTTCTCTTCGGCACTGAACTATGTACTAAAACGTAAATTAAAAGTTGCATTCAATTCTTATGCACCTTATATTTATAGTGTTCGTCGTTATGAGAGCATATCATTCTTCTCGCGGTCAATAGTGGGATGCGACCTCCTTGACTACTTTAAATATAGAGGTTGCGTTTTTCTATTCAAACTTATTTAAACTAATGCGCTGCCCTATTTGTATAATAAACTAACTTTTGATTCATCACAAATAACTAGAAACTTGATTCTGCCTATTCCATACTACTAATTCTTTATCATTGTCTTTTTTTGTCTGTGTTGTGACAACATGGAACTACCAATCTTAGACAAGGGGCTGAACACTATTGAAGGCTTCAAGAGGATGTGCCTTCACCACTTCTAATCCAATCTAATAATTATTGTCTCTTAGTTTAAGATTAACGTTTAGTAACTTCTTCTTGCGTCTTTGTTCATCGGGCAGTAACACTGGTGTGATTTGTGCTGGACTGATTTAGTCGATCGATTTATTTTTAATTGCATTTTCATTTAATTATTTTAAGTCATTTTTATTAATACTGTTGATAAACAATTTTACTTAGAATATATATTTTAAAAAAATGTAAGTAAGTAATTCTTAATTGTTTTTTCAAAAGAAACTAAACTAAACTAAATAAACTCACTTAAATTATTTTGGTTTTTGATTTGAAACATTAAAGGTCATAAAATGATGAAAATCCAATTGGAGTTAGTTTTTGATACGGAAAATTGTATTTTATTATACATAATCCTGGATGGACATAATATTTGCATCAACGCACAAGTCAAATGTTGTGGTTTCACGTGAACTTTTATATGAATGAGTGAACTGTTTCCTTCATTTAAAACTGTTACGTTAAAATAATTGTATTGTTTATGATTTACGATCGTTAAAATATATTTATAATTTAATAATTAATGAGAATGATGATGAAAAATTTTTTTTGGCCATTATTTAAAAGTTTAATAAAATAATAATTGAAAAATTAAGAAAATGACGATTTCTAAGAGAAGAAGAAAAAAAAAACAAGAATTCAATGTCAATTCGTCAAAAAACTATGTTAACTTTTGAAAGTCAAAATAAAAATAGCAAAAATAATCTTCGTGACGAAATATGTAAACAAATCACAATTATATTTTATTAAAACAACAACAATTTTTCTATTAGTATGTACCGAGGTATGTATGGATGTACATATTATGTATTATGTAGGTACAAATTACATATATACGAAATAAGTATATTCACATTTATATAAACAGGAACAGTTTAAGAAACACAGCAATTTACTATTTTCTTTGCATAATATCTATGCTAGGCTAGTTGTTTTGTAAGCAAAAATTTTGATCGATATGTACCTCTATGTAGATACATTCATAATAAAACATTTATTGCAGAAAATACCTTGTAGGTGTATTATATATTGATTTGAAATAAGGCAAGTAAGTATTGTAGTAGTTTTGTACTCGTTTTGTACTCATGTGCAATATACTTTCACTAACAAAGAATTTCATGTGGGGTTTATAATATACATATACATAACTCGATACCAATATTGAAATGAACAAAATATATTTTTGAAATACCCCTCTCCCCCCCAACACACATGATTTAAGTACTTTTGCTTTTTAACTAAATTAAATTTATGATTTGTAGCTGTGAAATTCATTTTTTTAAGGGACAAATTATATTTGAACAATGGAAACATTTGTTAACGAAAATATATATAGACTTGGGAAGTACTCAAGACTATGAGTAAGACATTAGAGACCGTTGGATCTAATAAATTCTGATAATTCCAGAAAATCTAATTGCTTTGTAAGAGTCTCATGCAAACGAAATCATTACAGTATCCTCGACATGTTTCCTTCTTGGTTCTTACTAGATAATATTTATAATCCCTTTGGGCAAGAGTAAAAGAAGTTCTATCGCTTTCGCATACTTAAAACCTAGCTAATTTGGCTGTTCACTTATCTTTGCTATATGCTTTAGGGATCTGTTAAGAAGAACAAAATAAGTTCTTTAGATTATCTTCTAGAAGATATTGAAATATGGAGTTGTATGATTGAATTTGATCGGGAATTTGTAATCGAATCGAAAATGTTAAGACAATTTTTTTTTGAGGTATGACTGAACAGTGTTTTAACCGACCAAATGGCTCAGTGGATTGAGTGGTTGCCTTTGGAGATGGAGGTCCCGGGTTCAAGTCCGACTGGGATAAAGCATGATTCTCTGCTATGTTAATTTGAATCTGAGGCCGGGTGGTTGGATTGCACTTAAAAATAGTCTAATAATGGCATTATCTCAAAAAAATAGCATTGCCTTAAATGGCGGTGAAATAACGTGCATTTGTAAGGTTTCTGTAAAAAGAACACTTCAAGTTAGCACTTTCCCACAAAAAAAGAGATCATCAGATCAATTGAGATAAATGTAACTGGAGTACTATACAATAGTTCTAAGTGTAGATAATTCATAAAAAATCACATTCCTATCACAATCACAAGTGTCGTAATATTTCCGATCGTTACAATGTGCGCAACTATTTAGTACAGAGTAAATTAGTCAAAATATATGTGGAATGAAATGTCAAAACCATTTTTGCTTTAAAGATCAATTTGGTCTTTCGTTATTTAAGATTATTTTGATAAAATTTATAATGATTTTATTTTTAAAGTTTTTTTTTTTGTTGCATATCGTAAATCTATCCATACTTTCTTCCATCCTTACACATCTTTGACAGGAGGAACTTGCACATTTAATATATTCCGACCAAGATCTTCACAAGTAAATTTTTTTTTTGCGAGATCCTTATTTTGTTTCATTTGATTTACTAATCAAATCAATTTAAATGTTTAAATAAAAAAATATTTTACTTTTCTATTGTCAAACGTTATATTAACAAAAATATACAAAAAAATGCCAATTTCCGACCACCAAAAAGTAATCGGGAATGTTCGAAAAATACGTTCAATCATACTCGATTTTAAATTTCCGAGTCGGATTTGTATTTAGTCATACCACTCTTGTTCTTATAACATAATAGAGACCCCCGTAAAAGAGAGAGACCACAAAAAGAACATTTCATATGATTTTATCATGGAAATTTTGGACCTACGAGCAAGTTTTTTTAAGTGACAATAAACAGAACACACCCACACTCAAGTTATTATTGTTTTAAAATTTGCAGCTGACAAATAAAAAAAAAAAAAAAAAAAATCGCAGCCACCTTCTTTGTTCAATGTGTTTATGTATTTGTATGTATAGTAAATCAACCAACCAACAATTGAATTATTTACCATATATAATAAACGATCTCATAAAAAGGTTTATCCGAAATTATCATAAATTTTTGTATAGTTAGTTTTTCGATAAAAATGGATGTCATGTCTAGTGGGTTAGGTAAGTAGGTGATAATGTGAAAATGATTTTTATCAAAAATTACTAAATAAATTGGTTGGAAAATTACTTGGTAATATTTGTTACAAATTTACACTACAATTACACACAGTGTGCTATTGAAATTGGAGATAAAATGTCCCTGAGATAAGTATACATTATATACATATATATAGATAGTTAGATAGATAGGTTATATGTACATATAAAATAAAATGCGTGTAGAATATTGGTGGTTGGTTGATTCGATAAAAAAAATGTAAATAAAATAAAATATTAAAAATATTAATGGTGAGGAAATGGGGGAAAACCCATACACCACACTGTGTATATACATTTTGCAAGGAAATCACCGTCCGTACACCCCAAAAAAAAAAATATATAACAAAATCAATATGAGACAACCCTGAAAAACCAGTGTAACCAAATAATATATAAAAGAAATGGTTGAAGTAGAGGAAATAAAATGTTTGGTACGAAAATATCCATTTTTTTTTCTGTGAGCCTTAGGTATAAAGGTATAGTTGAGGAGAAAACAGGTTTCACCAAAGAAAAAAAAAAAATTTCAACGCCAATAAGAACAATACAAAAGGTACTACTTAGTTACTTACTTTACTTGTATTCTTACGTATATTATGGCTTCTTAAAATATTCTCGAAAAATGTGTTAGTTTCGGGCAGCAAACACAAAAAAAAAAAAAACGACCAAGAAAAAAAAACAACCCTAAATAGTACAGTGCCGATAGAGGTACATAACATAATCACAATGGCAGAGAACCGCAAGAAGAAAAACAGACATAACATGAGACAACAAACGCTGGCTGCACAACAGAAGAAACTGGTATTTTGCTTTGGTATAGGGGTACAGTCGTGTGTAAAATTATATTATTACACACAGTCAAAAAAGAACGAAGGAAAAAAAAAACTGAGAGACGCATTTGTTTTTCCCCAACACTAGCATCCATCATAATTTCGATGTAATCAAAAAGAAAACAAAGACCCCCCCTTTAGAAAAAAAAATATATTCTGTAATTTACCACTTACCTTAGATTTGGCATTGGAATTGCTGCAGCTGCCTGCATCGGCGGTGGTACGTTATATGGAAACGGCAATTTCGCCGCGACGGCAGGATTCTCAAACAACATCGTATAAAATTGTTGGTGGATGTTGGATTTGTGTATGTGTGTGTATATATATATATAAAATCACGGAAAGTCCACAAAAAGCAACGAAAAAAAAACTTAAAACAAACAAAAAAACGCTAAGAAATAACCCTAACTAACAATCACCACTGGATACAAATAATGTTTACAATTTTTCTCCTCAAATCACTGTGTTTTTCACATAAAATGGCCTAACAACCATTCAATTCTATTTCTTCTTTTTTTTTCTCTTTTAACAATGAAAACAACAAAATGAAACTGTGTGCCGTCACTTACATAAACGCGAGACAAAACAAAAACACTCTCTACTTAACAACGGCTGAAACCGGACTGAATTGAAGTGAAGTGCATTTCAAAAAAGTTTACCGCTTCCAAAGATGCTCATTTTGTTGTGTGTGCGGCCTCTCTTTTACTCATTATGTTTGTTGGAATGATGGAGTTGCAATAAAAAAGGTTCAATTGGTGTGAATCAATGGTAAAAAAAGCTTTTCCATAAATTTTTGATAAACGCAAAATATTTTAATTGTTTTAAATATGAAATTCAATAAATTATTATTAATAAATCAATTAGTGATGTTCTACTCACACACTGTTACACTTTGTACACCCACTATAGAAATTTATTTTCAGCGGATTTGTACTGTGGAAACGTCAATTCGAGAGGGAACAAGGAATTACAACAGGAGTTGCGCAGTATTTTTGCTTATCGGTTAGAAGAGAAAGAGGACGAAAAGGAACAAGTGTTTGGTTGTGTGTGTGTGTGTGTGTTTGTGTGTTTATAAACGGCCCGTTAACAAATAAAAAGGTTTTCCTCCTATTTGATTTGGCCCGCAAATCGCTTAAACTCTGTATTTTGCAAAAGATTTGTGATTTCTTCAATGCGATGGGGTACCCCTATGGAAAATAAATAAAAGCTTCGAATATACGACGGCCACTTCGAGTAGTTGTGCGCTACTGTTAAGAAAAAACTCAAATTTTTTTTACATTTTTCAAAAGAAATGTGCGTAGATTGGTAATTTGAAAATATAGGAACAAGAACCTTTAAATCGAATAAATAAATAGGGAAACAAACAATACGAGAAGAAGTTAATCTTTTCTAAGCCAACAGACAGACAGACAACGTATAGGAAAAAAAGAAGGTAAACAATAAAAGTCAAGTTCGACACCGGTATGAGAAGAATTTAAGAATTGAACCTTTTAAAATGTCCCTCCTCCTTATATAAGGCCTTAAAATGATGAAAGTTTCCGTTCTTCTTTACTTAGATACATAATTAAGCTCATGATAAACTCCGAGTAGGTATGTAATACATAAGGAGGTAACCTTAACAAAAATACGTAAAATTCAACACCAAACAAAATGGTCGCCGTTGTCTCTGTAGGGAGAGAACTGTTTGACAAGCTATGGAGCGGCAGGATACAATTTTTATTGGGGGGGGGGGGGATTATATATATTATAGATATAGTCAATATCCATGCGCTATCTACTTATCTAGATCTTCTTGTCTTATAAATTATTGTAATAATCCATCAGAACAGTTCAAAATTAGTTGAAATCGAAAAAAAAACAAGCTCACATGAACGCAACAAAAAAATAATCTTTGATGACAGTTTAAGAGAGTCTGTTTATTTTTTTTTTGTCCAATGAAAATGGCGATTTTTCATCTCTTCTGCAGCCGTCGTTGTGTTTGCATTTAATTTCATGATAGATATTCGGTGCACGCTCTCCTTTTATATTGTTTCCTCTTTGATGCTAAATAATAAATAAATTAAAAAATACTAAGTACAGGTATCCTGCGGTTAATTGATCCAAAACCGCGTAACTCGAGGATTGCCGCAATTTTATTCCGCGTAACTAGAAACTCGCGTAATTCGAGGGATACCTGTAGTTAGTTAAGAATTGGACGGAGGCTTACCGCTAATTTTGAACCATTTTTGTTGGTTCCAAAAACTCAAATGACAAATTTCCAAAAACAAACTAAACCACATAAGTAGCTCCTGAGAGTCCTGAGTACAAAACGAAATCGTTCTTGGTCCGCCAAACAATTTTTTTCCTAAGAAAATCTTGTCCGCCTTGCATTATCTGGGTTTTTTGGGTGTGCGTTGAGGTTTGTGTCAGTTTTTTTGTCCAGTTGACCTAGAGCGATTTAAAAAATTTGAATAAAATATTGAAGTGGGGGAGGGACCTAAATTTTTATTTGATTTCAAAACTTGGACAGACATTTTTTAAGGCTTTAACTACGTTGAAGGAATTTTTAAATAAAAAAGAAAGCAGAAGAAGAAGAAGATGGTCCCCCCCTTTACTACCAGCAACTTTGGCTCTGTGGAAAAACATTGTTGTTGTTGTAGTAGCAATATTGGCGTCAGGTTAAAAAATTCCATTGATTGATCATCATGTATCTAGTTGAAGATATGTTCCCGGTGCCACGGGGCCAGTCCACAGCCCCAAGGCTGTAAAGGTATAGTAGCATTGGCCTGACAGTTGGAGAGATGCACGGTGTTGCTCGTCCGACATAGAGGGCATTGATTGACCACGCTTGGGTTACCTCTACTTTGATAGCTATTCAGTAGTTTGCATTTACCCGATCGAAGTTGTAAAAGTGTGATTCTCGTACCGTGCGGCAGTTCACTCAAAAATATTTTTGGTGGGTGCTCGTTGAGAATCCCTCGTTCAGACTATAGAGGACAATGGTATCTCTGATCGTCTTTGAGTTGATTGTAGCTGTCTTTGGTCCGATTTCTTGGGGTGGCTGATAAAACATTCGCTTCAGATGCTGGGAGATGCAGGTCAAGTGATTCGGAGGTCACACTTTAGAAACAGTGGATTCCGTTATATGCAAAATAAGATACAGATAATTGGGTAACCCTTATAACCTTATAACCCTAATTATTTAAAAAATTCATATTAATTAAAACAAATTGAAAATTGGAAGTTAAGACTACAATCACACATATCTACACATAAATTTTTCACTATGTTTAAAAGCCAATTGAAAATTCTGGATTTATTTCGTTTTACGATCAATTCATTCTAATCTCAAAGGAATTGTCAAAGTAATTCAATATTATTGTAATGGAACTTTATCGAACATACTTTTTATTAACCTTGGCTGAAGAAAAAAAATATAAAAATTATTTTCATCATATCCCTGTAATATTTT
This sequence comes from Platyura marginata, assembly GCA_026745375.1. Classification (NCBI taxonomy): domain Eukaryota; kingdom Metazoa; phylum Arthropoda; class Insecta; order Diptera; family Keroplatidae; genus Platyura; species Platyura marginata. Next base: position 12,213 of record JANSTT010020132.1, on the reverse strand, counting down.
GTACATGTAGTGTAGAAGGATGTAACTACTTAGCGATATCCTTATATTCAGTAGGTATATATAAAAATTTAAAGGTGACAACAACAACACATGATATCACCACTTTTACAACAAATGCCACCAAATCGGAAACTCAAATTACTTTGGAACCATATCATATCTTGGCATCGATATAACCATATTACATTGTTAAGGTATTATAGTACTTGATCGCATCCCCCCCGCCTCCCACTCCGTCATCGTTTATTGTATAAATCGTACAGTGAGATTAATCAAAAGGAAGAATCACTTTAAGTGTGTTTGAGAATTAGATTTTCACCCCAAAAATCTTTTACATACGACATTTATACTATTCCTTCCTCTTTTCCTATATACATATATACATGCCCTATAGGACTGATTGTTGGCTGTAGGCTTAGGTATAGATATTTGGAGTAGAAAATGGGTATGTATGTATGGCTATTGTTGGCATTTACGTATTAAACCCGTTTCACGGCATCCGAAAATCTTTTCCTCTTATTATTTTCGTTTATATTATCCCCATTGTATGACATAACTATAAAGGAAGAAAATGTTCCCTAATTTGCTACAATTAAATTAACTAATTGCCCTATGTAGATAATATTGAACTTGATAAACTGTGTGGGTCCAATTTCTTCTACTTCTTTTTTCTATAAATTGATACCTCTCTACCCCTACCGCTCTACTACCAACCTAAATTGTTTGTTGGATTTGGTTAGAGTATTTATATCCAAATTAAATTATATTTATAATAAATAATCCCTCTTCTCTCATACTCTGTCTCTCTCTCTCTCTCTCTCTTACTTTCGAAATAAACTTTTTATTAATTTGGAACATGCACCTGAGCCTTATTTGATACATACAAGAAAAGGTCATAAAATTAGTACAAAATAACGAAGATAGAAAAAAATCTTTAATAAAAATGCAAATAAAATTAGAAAAGTTCTTCAATTACGACAATAATAATTTTAGAAGTATTTTCCAAAGTACTTTTACTTTTATTAAGTTTATTTCAAATTATGCCATATGAGATTAGAAAAGAAATGAAACTTCATCCCCTCTCTCTATACTTTCTGTTGTGCACCTTAAGCTTAGAAAGTTTTTTTTCTATTTTCCTTTACAATCAATAATGGCATTGCACTTTTATGCAAAAAAAATAAATTATTTCAGTTTTAGTCGGAATTTACTCCTTGTGTGGGATGCATTATGAAATCTTCCATCGGTAGAAGAGATGAGTCAAGGCGGATTACTTGTGAAACGCATCGAATCATCCTTATACAGGGTGTCATATTAAAACTAAATCTATATTAAAATCTATAGTTAAAATGGTGGACGTTGCGAACTTGTCAGTGTAGCTATCGAATAATTTCGTGTGTGACCGATATACAGGCTGTCCGGACAGATGAGCGAAATACTTTCAGCACGTGCTCTTTCGATCGATTTGAGCAAAAAATGTGTACCGGTAGGGGAGGGGGTCCAAAATTGACCGTTGGGTAGGTGGAATGATTTTAAGTTTTAGGGATAAAAAACTATGTTTGTGCTTATAACGTCCATAAAAAGGCCAGGAAATCCAACCCTTTCATGTTAAAAATATATGGACCTTAAAGGGTTAACTTTTTTCAAAAAATTTATTTGGCAAAAAATGCTGCAAATTTAAAATAATATAAAAATACAACGTTTCAAAATCATATCTTTAATATTAGGAAAGTTCAAAATTGTGTCACTTTTTAAAAAACCGCCAAAAAAAAAAAACGGTCAAGATATTCGGTGCCTAACCAAATTTCTTTTCGGTTTCTATCATTAAAATGACGGAAGTTTTTTTTGAAAATAGTCTCATGATGATGGGGTTAATAATTCTCACGTTTCGCCACTGGCTGCCTTCTGAAATGGCTTAAACGGCAAGCGATAGAGCTTACGGAAAATGTCGTATGGCCCAATAATTAGTGCGTTCATTATAATATAGGCCTAATTTAAGTTTAGTGAATTTACGGGTCATGATCTACGTAGAAGATAGGCCTAAGGGTACATTTTTTTGTTATTGGATTTCTGTCATGCGCCATGGCTAAGATGACGTTGTAAAGAGTGTCCGTTCAGTTATGTTGGATATTTTCTAAAGATTTGATTCCTGGAATAAATTAATGTTGATTTAAATGGAATTGGAGGCGTATGACCTTTAAGGATGAATTTAAAAAAAATCGATAATAAATTTATATTTAAAATCTATTTTTATGCTTAAATTTATATCTAAAGTTAAAATAATTATTTTGTTTAAATATGTTCCGCATGCATTGAACAAAAATGATTGAGCATCCACTGCCACGCACCACTTTTAACAATTGTTAACAACAACAACGTCCATTACCATTGTAATTAAATAAATTTCGATCGAACAGTTAGAATTGATATTTTTGTTCTTTAGTCGTGTAGCATCAGTGGCTGGAGAGAAAAAAAAACGTATGCAAAGCAAAATGGTACAGTTAAAGTGTGATGTGGCCGAAATTATTACATTTATTAAAAGTATCCTTACTTGCCGTGCCAAAGAGGGAACAACAATTATTGAACTGTTAGGTAAATTTGTATTTTTTTTTTTTGGATGCGATAATTTTTAAAAATTGTCCTCCTACCAACGCCATTACAAAATTTGTAGTTATCATAGTTTTGTACTAGGCGATCATAATTGGTTGGAATATTTTTTTTTTAATAATAATAATAATAAATTCTTGTTAAATTAAAGAAAACTATCAAGATTTGGTTGGTGAGCTCCCGACCATTTTATCAACTGAAAAATATCGCGATATTGAAGAATTTCTATTAAGCATCCCAGATGTCCGATATGTGGAAAGCAAAGATGGGCTACGTTTGTGGCATTGTTTTAGCTCAAAATCACGACACATATCGGATATGATTATGGAACAAAAGCGGCCGACAAAAAATCCAAAATATATTGCTGGCGGCAGAAAAAAACAATTGAGACAAAAATCTCCCACACCGACATGCTTCTTTCAGGATAATTATAAATACAAGCAACGGTGAGTGTGAATCGGTTTTTTTTTTGTTGTAATAGAAATTATTAAAAAAAAAAATTAGACAAACCAACAAATTATTTGGCAGTTCATCTCCATATTCGTCACAAACCAATTCAATGGTAGAACGACCGGAACAGAACAGACAACATGGGTATTTTTATGATTTTCAATTATTGGGAGATGATTTTCTCCTATCACTGGCTATGGCCGAGTTTAAAAATAAATATTCATATGGTAAGTGTAAAGAGATGTTACTAGTTTTTAATGATCTATATAAGGTTTTTTTCCCCAACACCCAATCGCGAATTTTGGACGGTAAATTAATTTTTAGGGAACAATCAAAAATCCTGTAAATCCTCCTGTTAAGTTTAAAATAATTAATTAAAAATTAAAAATTCTTCTAACAAACTGTGTAAAGAGTTGGGCTGTAACAAACGGCATTTTAAGCTTACATCACTTAGCTTTGTCCAACTTTAATATTAAGCAAGATCGCCGCCTCTACTGTCCAACTTCAATACCGGAATGTACATTTCTTTCGAAACGCTCTATACAAAATGTTGTCTCTTATAAAAGAAAAAATGTATAGGGGGTGAGGGTGAGATAAATATTTTTATCGCTAATTTAACGGACGGGTGGCAAATATATAATATTTAATTAATATTTAAATTACTACACAGATTATCGATTGCTACAGAGTGGCCTATGCATCTCTGGTCAAACGATCAAAAAGGCCACAAACCGAATACGGGAAGCGGACTTTGTCAACGAAAATCTAATAATAAATTTGGGTGCCGTTGACATACTGCACGGTCATGAATTGATGGACATGCAAGATGATTTTTTTAAATTGTACACAGCCCTGCAAGATCGAAATATCGTTCCGATTATAACGACACTGCCACCGTTAGCGAATTTGGGTCATATACCGGATGCACGAAAGAATCTATTGCGTTTTAATGAATTTTTACGCAATTCATTTGATAATGTTATTGACATTTGGCATTGTTTTGTCACAGCCGAAGGAAAAACGATCTATGATCTGTATCAATCGTAAGTATATTTTGAATTTTTTGATTTGAATCATTGATCGTTATTATGATGTATTTGGTACAGAGAAGCGGTCTACGTTAGTGGCAGTAGTCAACCACATGTCCTATGGAATCGTCTTGGACGTCAGCGTTTAACTAAATTTTTGAAAAGTAGCGTCAGCGAACTATGCTACAATGACAGTGATTATTGTCGATTTTAGACTGTTTTTTTTTTGGTTTTAAAGATTTCGTAATTTCGTTTTTGTAAATTTTAAAAATTATGTATAAAATGTATATTTATTTGTAATTAGAAATAAGATGCCGGCATACATTATAATTAGCTCTTAATTGACTATTATTAGGTTATAGTGTTAAATCTTCAGTGCAATTGTGAAGATATTCATGCTGCAGCCGATTATCTTTACAATTGCCCAAATTATATATAAAAAAAAAATAATTGCAATTATTTTTAATTAATTAATTAATTAATTGATTTGTAGATTGATCCAGGTCAGATGTCAGCTATTTCACCTGGACCAATCTAAATTATTTGTTTATGTCATTTTAATTGAATATTCAATTAAAATAAAAATAATTTCCCAAGTTATTTACAATTGTGACGTATATGCGACTAACTTTGCACTTGTAAATAACTTAATCATAATTAATTGTAATTTATTTTGTCTATGTCAACTAGAGAATGGTGTCCAGGTCAAATATTTATTTGTAAGATAAATAAAAAAAATATTTTTAGTAGTGTTATAGTAGTTAAATATTTAATATAGATACTAAATAAAAACAATAAATGCATTTATGGTTTTTTAGAAGTTTTGATGTTTTCTTTTGGTAATTATCAGTGACGTACCAGGCACCAATATAATTTTGTGAAAAAATTAACACAACAACAATTTAGACCTAAAAATTACTAAAATGTGAGTGCAATGACTTCAACAATAACTGCTTGCGATCAATTAGTTCGGATCCCGTTTTTAAAAATAACCAGTAAGGAAGGAATAATTGGCTACGCCGATTAAAATATACCTGTATGAGTAGTTGAGTACATAATTGTTTATTATCTATCTTTGTTCGTGTCTATTTTTGTATGTACCCTAGAAATGACATAGTTGATTACAGCGCCATAACGGTAGATCGTAAAACTTTTCGATCTATGAATGAAATCTTCATTTTTTTAATCTCTTTAATTTTTGTTTCGCTCATTTTTCTCTAATCCGAATAAATTTCGAGTAAATGAAAAACTCTACAAATTACATAAAATTAATTGCAGCGCCACAACTGTAGGTTGTGGAACTTTTTTGTCAATAAATGAAATCTTAATTTTTGTATTCTCTATAATTGTTGTCCTATTCATTTTTTCTACATTTCGACTATCTTTTGAGAAAATTCCAAAAACTTAGTTTCACAGTTTACCACTGCAGTCTCCTCTATATTTGGTCCGATTTGCTCCAAAAACAAAAAAATGTATCTTAACCCAGAGAGTTTATCGTAAAACATTTTATCGAGAATTATTTAAAATTTAGACGTTGAGACTTGAGACGTCACCGATAGTATAAGTAAGTAATGAAGTGAGTTCAGCTTATTGGAAATTCGATAGGGTGAATAATTTGAAACAATTAATTAACGAATTCGAAACATCCGCCCCAAAGATGTCGTCCGGTAAGATATTATACTGTCAATAGATTCAGATGCCCTTACATGGTATCCCTTTTATAACACAGTGTAGATAGGTTGCAACATAATTCCGTGTTGTATAAGACTATTGTAGAACTACCGTGTTATACGAGAATTTACGCCAGTGAAACTGGATTATAGTATTACTGTGTTACACGAGAATTTTCGTAATTTTCTTAACATGTTAGATTGAAACCGTTTTGTAGGAAACCGTGTTGTAGGAGGGCTGTATAAGTGAATAAGTTTGTCAATTCTAACTGAAAAAAAAATTCAAAATGACAAGGCAAAAATAAATGTTTGCTGAGATTATTATTTACCTGGTTCTTCTTCCATTTCATGCTTCCATTTCATTTTTTTCCTTTTATATCTTCTTAATTATAAAAGAATAGTAAAAATTAGAAAATTAAACTAACTAATTACATATCAGAGTGAAACGATTCGTCAATAACGTTTTGTGGTTAGTCTCTGTTAAATAATTTGCATATTTTTGCTGGTTTTTACTGGCGCAAAATGACACAGCCAATTTCTATTTATACGAAATGTTAAAATTTAAAATTCTGATGGCACAAAATCCATTAGAAGATGATACATTAGAGAAATATGTGTGGTCTATTCCCGAAATTTTAAATTTTTAATGCATTTTACCGGACAAGTCAACAACAACAACAGCAACAAAAAAAAACTCCCCCCTAGCCCAGCTACATTTTACTTGAAATGTTAAGCACGTCATAGTTTTGGTTATGCATAATATGGAACCATAAAACAATTCAATACCAAGTAGGGAGAATGTAACATAATTTTTTACATGTAGGATGTAGGTACAGAGACGAATTCAGTTTATGATTAAAAGAAAAAAAAAACATTTGGCTTGGTAGTTTTATGGTTAGAAGAAATTTGTCCAAAACGTCAATCTGTCTCATCTGTGTCAATCTGTCTCATCTGTTAGATATACGGTCAAAGGTCAAAAGGTCTCAAAACACATTAGAATCATTTTCAAAGGTCAGAATCAGGTCAGAGTGACTTAAAAAAATCTTCAAAAATTCCCCACAATACATTAAAAGTGTGGCTCGAGCCTCCAGAAGAATTTTCCAGTCCAGACCCATAAGAGATAAGACTCTCAGACTAAAAGGACTAAAAAAAGGACCTAAGTAAAAGCAAAAAATTCCAAATATTATTTTGGTATAAGATCTAAGATTTTGCACAGGTGAATGTTTTAATTTTTCAATTTTGTGACTGAATTCTTGAGCGACTATCCAATATTTGGGTTTTATCATATGATTCATATGTCATGAGTACAGTAGTAATTCGCTAGATCGAAGTCAAAATTTTCCAAACATCAAGATCAATGTGGAATTTTGTAGATATGGATAATTTTTTGAAATTGTAATATTGGTGAAATATATGAGAGATGGATCTGAAGAACAGTTATTCCGATAACTGGAAACATTAGATGAATGGAATAGTGTCAACGAGTCAGTCATCCGATAGCAGCAACACAGAACGTTCTATATACCTCTACTGGATGTTCCTTATTAAGCACTTAACTGTAGATTGAGCAGATGGTCCAGAATGAGTCATATTATGGTTCGTTGCAATATAAATTCTCACACTTTCTAGAGGAATTGAAGAATTTTATAGGAACATATGAAAGACGTTGATGGGCAGGGTTCAAGATAATTTTCAAAATGTACCTGGGCTTAAAAAAAATAGTTGCATTGTGGGTACGTTTGATGATATGTGGCTAATACATACAAATTTTCCATTCTATAATGGTGACCGGGGCTCTCGGCCTTCACTTACATGTGCTTTTGTTTTACAGATTGCGTTTGTATTCTGTCCCTGGTCATGCTTCCTGCCTTCCTCACTCCTTCCTGTAATTAATGTTTCCTGTAATTCATGGTGTTTTTATATCTATTACTGGGAGTTGCCACCACACCATTACAGAACTGTCAAATGTCGTCACGGTGTAACACCGAACTGAAAAAAAAATGGCTACACTTTTTCAATTCGGCGCTGGTGGTGGTGAATAAAAGACTTTCTTGACAGCCACCGATTCAATGGCTACTCCGACTTAGTGAATTGAATACACCATTAATGTTTTATGTTTAGTTATATTTCTAAGTGCGCACTTCACTTGTTTTCTATTCTCCTGTATTTAACGCTTCTATACTTCTTTTTGTGAACATCTCCACCAATGGTCGAACCAGTAACTCCTCCCAGTTGACCAAACTAGCCGGTTTTTTTCTTCGGCACACCTCTTGATTGCTCTCGCGCAGAAGTAGGAATATTTAAGGAAAAAAATGGTGAGATTTCATACGGAGGACTTATTTACTCTAGATTTATCATTTTAGTACACACGCGCGAAAACAATATGAAAACCAAACAAAATTACAGAATATAATACTAAAAAAATTTAATGAAAACTAAAGAAAAAATGTCACGGTCCTGGGAGGTCGTTACACTTCATCCATCTTTCGATAGTTTTGACAAATCCGCCACTGGTGTACTTACAGAGCGTATGGTGTACGTGCACACTCTGTGGCATACATGGAACATTGTACAATTTTGAAACATTTTCATCAACGTCTTCATATAGTTAACTTCATATGAACGAATCTTAAATTATTGTTTCTGACAAAATACATAGAAAAGTAAAAGGGAACCTCAGTGGAAATAACTTAATAAATTTATGTTTAATGTGTCGCATAAACTGTTTGTAAACCGTGCATGGTTGATTTCTGACGGTTTTTCCTTCCAGTCAATTAGATTGCATGTGCTGCACTTGATGGCTTTTCAATTATTTTCAATTTTCTCTATAATGCATGGTTTTGATTGTTCACATTTATTAATCTTATAAGTTATAAGTAATTTTAATTTTATGTTAAATATGTTTGGAACAATTTTTCCGTCTAGAATTTCTAATTTTATATTATGTGATGGGAGGCGGAGGGTGGGGGGGTGAGCGGCGGTGGTGATGGAAGGATTTTGATTCTACATTTTATTATACAGGATGAACAGAGCCCTACATATATAGCTCTGTATATGTATATAGTCGTAAGAACAAAAATGACAATCATTGTTCTCTTAATGGGAACGAATTACTTTTAAATTGGATCACATAAGAAATGGGAACATTTTGAAAACAATTAAAGTGAGCTTTTTCCGCACACGAAACATAAAACGTTACGGGTCACATTACATTACGTTTAACCCTCTGGTTCATTTTGGTGTCATTGCAATATCGCGTCAAGCAATCACACAAACACTATTCACCTCTCTGGCTTCTTATGACTTCTTATAATATAATATGGAAAAGACAATTATACAATAAATGGCGCATTTCCACCCAATATTAAAGTTGTAATTGCCACATATTTTATATTAACAAAATTTAATATCCTGACGTAATTGAATTCTAAGTATATTGTTTGACTTTCCTTAAAGAAAACTCCGTTTTTCTTTCTTTTTATTTTTTTTTTTTTGGCGCACTCTTACATTATTCAAATTCTATTTAAGGGAATCACACGTTTACTTTGATGTGAGGGATAATTTTAAATCTACAAAACATGGTATTTATGAGCTGTGTGCCTATATGTAGCAGCATCGTGAATAGATATATAGAATAAATAAAAATACCACCCTTCTGTTGTATGGTGGTGGTGGTGGTGGTGGTGGTGGTGGTGTGCCTGGAGTTGTGGCGGTGTAGATTTTTTTTTCCAATTTCATTAAATCATAGGGAACAATGAATAAAATGAACAACAACCGTGGTTTCTAGGAGAAAAACATGTAGGTGAATAACGAAAAGTTTTAAAGTTTATGGTAAACATTATAACCTAACCGATAATTTAACAATAATTTTGTGTGTTAAATAAAGAAAGGGTGACAATATTATTATTATAAATTTGATTTTTGCATATTTATTAGTATTAAAGAAAAACACAGACACCATGTAGAATATTTCGGTCTTGTAAATTAGGCAGGAAAGATAAAAGACAAAAATAAATGTTTTGGGGAGAAAATATTTGGCGGAAAAGAACATTTCTATGCATCAGACAGATTAAAGGCACATCGAGGTAGTCTGAATATGTGAAATAAGTACAGGTAACCCTCTTAGCCCTCGTTAAAATGAGGTTTTGAAATTGCGGCCATCCCTTGTACAACGTAATTGTAGTTTCATTTAACGTGGTCTTGAAATTTCTAAATCTCCATTTTTTTCGCTTGAAATATTCTTTAAAATACAATAGAATTAGTTGGATTAATTGAAACCCATTCAAATTCAACTGAAAGTTAAATAAAAACCATTTAAATTTAATTGAAATTTGACAGTTAATTTTTTTTTTAATAAAGTTTTCTTTTATAATTGAAAAAATAGCGTTTTTATTAGATTTGGAACGTAACCCTAGTTTTTGCATGTGTTTTTTATCTCGTATAACGCGAATTTGTAAAACGCGACATTTTTGTGGAACCTTACATCCGCGTTATACGAGGGTTACCTGTAAAATTAACATCCCTGACAAAAATTGAGTCCGGACTCGCTGAAAATTCTTATTTTACTATACAGGACCTTAAACACTAAGAGCCTAAGTATATCAACTAATATCTTTAGACTTAAAGGCGACTTTTACCTGCAAGATGGGAGTTTTCTCAAACAAAAAACGAAAAAGTGTATATCAGACAGACATTTCAAGATGGCGCCTCAGAGCACAAGACCTCTTTTCAATAAAATCCAGGAAGAAATATCAATACCAATCGAGTCAAGATATTTTGGGTGAAAGGATATGACAGTATTCCCTCGGAGTATCCTAAATATTTCCTTAATATAGCAGATCCAAAATGGTCATTTAAAACTCGCTAAAATCAATTTCACTCATAATTGATACTTAGAAATTTTAAAGCCACCCCATTTTCTTTATAGGAAATTTATATTTTAGTAATCAAAAAACATGAAAAAAGGAGGAACGGAAAAAAAGACACCTTAATTTAGTCACATAGGGACACGGGACTTGTTCAGGTGTCAGGTGCAAAAAAAAAAAAAAAAAAAAATTGAGAATCTTCACAGATCCGACACAGACTTCTCATGTTAAATTATTTGCAAGCTTGACGTATGCTTTAACCCATTCGCCCTGGCAGAGACACATAAGTCCCGGCAAAAATAAAAAAAAAATACGCTTTATGTTTGGTTCTAATTTGTCCTATTTCGTTCTTTTATGGACATATGTATCCAACCCTCTTGGGGGTTCCCTGTCCTTTCTAAATTTTTTTTTTTTTATTTTTTTTCTATTTTAAATATTTTAGCATGAACAAACTAAAAGAAACTTCGGTGAGTGTGGTGGTGGCTTTCCGGGGCGAAAGGGCAAAGATGTCAGAAATAGAAAATTAGTTCGTGACGATTTTATGTACGTTAAATTACGTAAGCGTTTGACAATAATATGCATCTGAATGCGTTAATTTACGTAAATCTCCATTTTATAAATGAGATGATGACGATAAACTTTGTTTAATTTCTTTAGCATATCTTTAGATATCTTTTTGTTATTGAATTAAAATAGATCCTTTCATCGGTTAAATAGAATTGATGTCAAAGGACACTAATAAATACCTGTGAAATTATCAATTCGAATCTAAATCATAAATGTTATCCAGTAAATCACATTCCAAGCAAATTCTAATTCTAAAACCAAGGAATTTAAGTAAATTCCATCCGAACACAAACACATCCCATAGTAAAATGAGCGCAGAGAAATTTCAACCGATGAACGGCAAAACAATTGTTATAAGATGATTTACTAGCGAGGGGAGGGGGGGTAGGTAGGATAATTGCAAATAAGTGAAATTCAGTGGAAAAGTCTATTCAAGCTCAAAGATTTACTGCCATTATGGTTGTTACACATTATACCCCAGATTGTGTTTAGTATAGGTACACAGAGAGAGGTACAACCAATGGTGGTTTCGCTAAAAGGCATTTTCCCAAAGAATGTCGCTTATAGCCGGACATAATAAATGTGTTTCAAGCCGGTTGGTCGGTTGAGGTTTTGAATTATATTGCTTAAGCTTGTCCTATATGGATGTTAGTTTTTTTCTTGTTGTTTATTTTTGGCGTATTGCCACTCATATTTTGTTAACATACATATTATATAGAGTGGACGAACTAAGGTATGTAGGTAGAGGTGCCTACATTGTAGTTGTAGCGAATGACTGCTGTTGTAATAAATACATGTTGGAAGTATTTATTTCAACTGTAGTCATCAGTTTTTTGATGTTTTAAAATGTATTTAAAAAATATTCATTCGTTTTTATTCTTACAAGCAAACTAGTTGAATGTCTTGTTTAATTATTTAAAAAAAATATGATGAATCGAAATATGTATTTAACCATAGCCTACTATATACAGCCTGAGCGATACCCGCCCCTTTCGTTTGCTTTAGTGTGCGTATATTAAAAAAAATTAA
>JANSTT010020131.1:0-10104 GCA_026745375.1 Platyura marginata | reverse complement strand
GAAAAAATGAATATGATGAAAATGATAGAGAATATAAAAATGAAGATTTCATTCATAGACTAAAAAGTTCCACGAAATATCGTAATGGCGCTGCAATAAATTTTATGTCATTTCTAGGGTTTTTAATCATTTCTATTCAATTTACCCAATTATATTTATTGTACAGACAAAATACATACGGACAAAGTAATAAATAATAAAAAAGTACGCATACGGGTATATTATAATCGGCGTGGCTAATTATTCCTTCTTAGTGTAGGTTGTAGGCACAATAAAACAAAAATAAAAAAAACAAAAATGTCCATATTTTTAATAAAAACTCTTATGAGAATACATTTATTAGTATTACTAAAACGCAAATATTTTTTTTTTTTTTTCATATTTTAAGAAACAGCAATAATGGCACATTGAGGATCGTAAGGCTAAGGCAATCTTTTATGTTTCTTGGTTGATACTAAAATTTGTATGTAAATTAAATATTCCTTATTAATAATATAGAGGTGTACGGTATTGATATTTATAGTATATTTTTAGCTACTGTTGCTGTTGCTGATGGTGTTGTCGCTCTTGCTAAAACTCGTCCACATTAATAGTGATTGATGATTCCGCATGTATGCGACAACATTTTGCATTTCTTCAATTGTTGTTTCAGCGCTTTGATATAATTTTAAAATTTCCACAAGCAATTGATATATTATTTGGATCAATATTTGCGGTTCTGAAATAGCCCAGAGCTCAAAATAGGAATAAATACCATTTTTGAAATAATTCAATTACTTATTAGCATCGCTGAAGAATTATTATTTATAACTGGTAATTGACTTTTGAGATTATTGAGATCCGTCGATATATTTTTACAAACTTCACCTAGAAATTGCATTGTCAAAGCAAATTTTTCTATTTCCACGGTTCCTTGATCTAAATAGAATATAAGTAGACACTTAGCGATGATAAAATTTTTTATTTTTTTTTATTTTACCATTGTCTAGAACATAGCTGTACTGTTCCTTGTATTGAAACGTTTTATCGGCCACCCTTTGTAGGTCAATAGCAATGTTACCATTCAAACGAATTAAATTATCGAGAATTTTGTTTATAAGTTCTTCCGTAGATTTTGGTAGTTCTGAAGTTAAAAATGTGTATCATTTACATAAATCATAATATAAATTATCATAAATCGATAACGAAACTTTAGAGTTCAGAGAAATTTATAGTTAATTTTTGAAAATGATATTTACAGGCCTATTCTGTGCTATGAGCGATTTTGGGTTCTATGATAGAAAATCATAGAAAGATAAAACCATTCTAAAATTCGCTCATAGGTTCAAGTGTTGAATTTGAATAGAAACGGTTCTGTTAATTTATAAAGCAATACTTTCTTTTCATTTCTGATGAATTAAATCAATTTCAATAAATTTCAATAAATGTCTTACTCATCTGATATCAGATAGATCATATTTGCATAATAAATTCAACCACATACGGACCTTTTAAAAATAAGAAGACAACATTATTTATTAAATTAAAGAAATATTATTTTACCTATTTCACCGTTTGAAGTAAATGTAATTGTTTTTTCAATATTTTTAAGTTTACTTTTAATTAGTAGTATAATGTGATCAATTTCACTTATGAAATCTACTACTGAATCAACTAAATTCATAATTTTACGTAATACCTGATCAGGCACATCTAAAATATTGCAAAATAATTAATAATGAATATTTAAATATTTGATATAATAACAAATCAGAGATAAATAGTTGCTCGGATTTTCATCTTCTATCATATTTATAATAGTTTTATGGATGTCGATCAGTTTTTCGTGTAGAATTTCATATGTCGATAAAAGCATGTCTAGGATTTGTGGTAATTTTTCAATATCGCCAGTAATATCTAAATAGAAAAAAATTATCGTTAATATATGCAGGTTTTATTTATAACTAATAATCGGTGGTATTCGGGTAAATTCGTAAAATCATACATACAACAAAATTTTTTCATTTACATATCGACCATACCATACGAACGTAAATTTTTTACAAAAAAATAAAATCAAATCATTGCTGATAATTATTCTGTTATTTTTTTTTTGTATACTTTTTTGTTATTTCGGGGATTTTGGCAAAAATCGATTTTATTTTTTTTTGAATTAATAAAGATATTCCGACGTTTATTCAAACTAAATTGACTTTGACTTAATTCTATTAATTATTTCAAAATGAATAGCTACAATTTCATAATTAATTGTTTTATTTTTTTTTTATAAATAAGAAGAATTTGGGGTTTCTTTTTATACTCGTATGATGTTAATCGAAGGGTATTATAACTTTGGTACGGAGTTTGTAACGCCCCTTAATACTCATCGTAGAAAAAACACCATTGTCGTTCTCGTGAAATTCTAAGTCGAAATATGCATGTCCGTTCGTCTGTCAGTCTGTCCGTATGTCTTTGATCAAGATTTCGGCTAAACGGCTGAAGCTAGAAAGCTGAAATTTTGACAGTTTATTACGTAGCCCTAGAGCAAATCGGACAAAAAATAGGGGAGGCTCATTCATTTACTCGAAAGATAGTCGAAATGTAGAAAAAATGAATATGACAACAATTATAGAGAATAGAAAAATAAAGATTTTATTCATAGACCAAAAAGTTGTACAATCTACCGTTATGGCGCTGCAATCAATTTTATTGAATTTCAAGCGTTTTTAATCATTTACTCGAAAAGTATTTAGATTACGGAAAAAATGAATATGACGAAAATTATAGAGAATGAAAAAATGAAGATGTCATTCATAGACTAAAAAGTTCCACGAAATACCGTTATGGCGCTACAATCAATTTTATGTCATTTCTAAGGTTTTAAATCATTTGTATCCAATTTACCCAATTATATTTATTGTACAGACAAAATAGACACGTACAAAGTTGTAAATAATAAACAAGTACGCATACGGGTATATTATAATCGGCGTAGCCAAATTTTCCTTCTTTACTGGTTAAATTTGAAAAAAAAATGTATTCAGAAATAATTGTTTTAAAAAATTGAATTCAAAAAAGTTTTTATTTTCGTTTTGTTTCTATTAAAATGTTTAAAAGTGTGCATGAGTTTTTCTTGGTCACATTTGTTACAGTATGGATATTAAACAATCGGATAAAATATGTTTTATTTAATGCTTATTGTGAGACTTATGTCTTCCAAAAATGAATACAGAATTTGGTGTTGTTGATTTAAAATTAAATACATGAGAAGAGTATTGAGATGCTGACACAATTTAAAAGATGTTTTTGTGCATGCATTTTTGGCAAAATATTTTAAAAATTGCAGTAAAAGTCGATCGATCACTGCTAGTAATCGTAATTGTAAACAATTCAACAACATTGGGGAATTGTTAAAATAAATAAATTTATATGCGTGATTTCTCGTTAACACAATGACATCAAATTCTCAATAACAATTTACCGGAATAGAACAAATCATTATATTATTTATATATAAGTAAACTTACCTACACTACCATTTTCATTTTTTGTAAATATTGCTACTTCTGACTCCATTACTTGAACATTATGGTCAACCACAGGAATAATGTCATCGTTTAGGCTATCTAAATCATTTTGTATATTTTTTCGTCCTGAAAATGAAAACAATTTTTCAAAATATCCGACTCGTAACAAAACTCGAAAATTATGATGGGACACCCAAATCAATTCTATATTTATGTGCAACATTCAACGAATCTTTAGCCCTTACGTTATTTTAGGCTAATCAACAGCTTAAATGTTTAATCTACTGTTCCAATGATATTTTGTTTCGTGAATGACTACTGACATAGAATTTTTTGTAGTCATACTGATGGAATCATTCAATTTAATAAATAAACAATGAGGATATGTCACGAAGTAGTTCAGTAGGTACTACCTTTTGGATTTAGGTATAGTACATAATACTAATTTAAAAATTCACAAGTCAAATTTTGTCTCGTAATTACTATTAATCCTTATGAGAGTGACAAGGTACCCGGATGCCTTTAACCGATGAAGGTTTTTTTTTTGTCACACACATAAGGGTTAAGTAATGTACATATATGATCATGATGAACACCCAATACTTAGTTTAAAGATCAACTTAAACGAATTGAGTAAAACGATTTGACACCATCTTAAAAGCTAAGCTTAAGAGCTTTTTTATATTCTTATAGTTGCTATGCGACGCTTTTTCTCGATTTCGATGAGGTACACACGAAAATATCACAACACTTGAAACTATTCCATCACGTACTGTAAGTTTGCTTAATTTTAATTTGGAATAGTCAGCGACAAGATCACATGTCACAAATTTGAGACGTTATTGATCTTTCTTATTATATTCGGTCCCTACGGGACTATAAAGGCCTTATTATAAATGAAACACTAACTTTTAATTTTGAAATATAGTATATATAGCTAGGTACTTGCATACCAATAAATCCAGCTAATCCCAATGTTGCACATCCAAGCGTAATCAACAATTGCCACAAAGGGTGCATTATCTTTTTCGATCTAAGTAATTCACGTAAATAAATAAAATGTAAGAGTTTAGTGGCCCGTACAAAAAAAGTTAATAAAGAATTGTATATTTTAGCATAACTTAACTATGAAAATGATTCAAAATGGAAAACTTTTATAGAACCAGTTGAATAAATAGACGTCAGTTTAAATATTTATTTACTTTGGAAATTATATATTGATTTGTTATTTTTATTTGTTTTATTAGAACGCTTGCGAAATTACAATTTTTTGAGTGTAGCTCGTGTACCTATTCACATTATTTGCTATAGTTAAAATTAAATAAAATAAGCAAATATGTATACATATGGCCGAACAAATCTACTGGCATAGTAAGACAATTTTGAAAGCAAGTGGAAAAACAACGCAGTTCTACTGTTATAAATTCACTACCTTAACTCTATGTATTATTTTCGCTTTTCGCTATGTCCATAGTAAATATAAAATTCAATAACAACGTTAAAATTATTAATTTTAAGGTCAAATTTATGAAATTTGGGAAAAAACCAATTTTTTGTTCAGATTTTCCCAATTTTCCCATAAATTTTCAATAAAAATTCTTAATGAAGAAGTAAAAAAAGAAAAAAAAAATTGTAATTGATCGTTTGCCCGCTCAAAAATACGATCAGCTAGAGTTGTGAAATTTCGAATGTTAACTTTGGGTAAATATTAGTATTGAAGGTAAACACTGCCCTTCTCTCCCATCTTAATTACAAATAATAAATAATAGTTAATGTCAAATTCTTTAATCATTTTATAAAATAGACAAACAACCAGTAAATAACAGAGTTCTATATTCTCTAATTAATTTTTCCTGAGATCAAAATTTTCATTTCATTTAAATTGTATCCAACATCAGCTAACCACGTCGCTGTATTCAATATTGTTGAATATATTAATGGCAATACTGTTGGTAGATCTAAAATGAAATATTGTTGGTGATATTTAACAGATATGTTATAACAATTCGTTAAGCGATCGTACTTATTGAAATTATTTCATTAGGTGCCGCTGATTTGTGTAAATTCGGAGCTACTTGAGCGGCCAGTGTATATACTTGCATTCCGATACTGTAGAAATTTGAAGATACTAATTCCAGGGGGCTACTTAAACCATTAATGAAAAGTTGAAGTGCTAAAAAGAAATTTATTAAATATCTTTTGATCATAAATACCATTTTAGAAATTGAACCTGGATCGGATTTAACAGTATTCAGCCAAATCGTATTATCATTGATAATAGTATTTACTCCCGTTGACATTGCAATATTCAATCTTCCCAATTCTAATAATTCATTGTAAATGATTTTAAGAAGACCACTTGGGATTTCTGTACACAAATATATCAAATAATTTCCTTTAATGTGGAAAATGACCAATTAATCTTTACCAATTAAATCATTATCCTTAAAAGTTATAACTGTCTTTAATCCTACTTCAAATTTCGATGCACATGTGTTAATTTCGTCCGCAATTGAAGCGTCAGTCATTGCTACAGCAATTACGTCTCTAGATATTGCTGTTACTATGGAAGTTGGTATTCCTATGGAAAAAATGTTTTTTTTTATTAATCTGACAGCAGTTTTGTTAATAATACTATGGTTTTACCGTTGGGAAATATTCCAGCTAAACTACCAATACCTTGACCGAGAACAAAAATTTCCTTAGCACTGTGTTGATAAGCCGGTATTAAGTCACGCATTAATTGTGGCACCATATTAACCTGGCTAACAAAATCTGAAAGTGGAAAACATTTTATTTACTTAATGGTAATCGACATAAGGCAACTGCTTTCGTTATGTTAAACAATCTGCACAACTTAGGGTAATTATAGTATATATTTCGGCATTGATGCAAAAAGAAGGTTTTCACGGTTTTGCGTTCCGACTGCATATACATATATATATATATATATATATATGTTCAAAATTACTAACCATTTGGATTATTAAAGGTGTTAAAAGCTGCATTAATATTATTTAATGCGGTCAAAAATGTGGGCATAGCATTTTGATCGAAAATAGTTACGTCCTTTTGAAATTCTGGTACATCTGTGCGCAATAATTTCATAATTAGTTAAATTTCACATATTTATGGAAGAAAAAAACGAGCCATACCAACTTCAACCCCAAAGCTTAATCCGACTAGACAAGCCACAACGGCTAAACTACACAATATACGCATTTTTATTAATTAGCAATCAAATAAAAGTCTAAGAATTAATGGCAAAATATTAACTTCGACTGAAGAATGTATTACAATTGAATTGAATTTATACAACTACCTTCTATTGTTAATCAAACAAACGAAATATGGTTTGTCAAGAAAAATAAAAATTTATTAAAAACAATTTTTTAAGTTTGTTACAAAACAGAATTGGTAAATATAAAAAAAATGGCTGCCAAAAAAAACGACCTTGCTTCTTCCGCACATATACATTTACCTAAGTGAATAGATGAAAGCTATTCTTACATTCTTCAGCTCCATTAGAATAGCACCATTTGGATTCGAAAGATTAAAGAAAAATCAGTAGTCTTTGAATTAATTTTAAAATGGAAAACAAGTATAGAACCAGTTGAATAAATAGAGAATAGACGTTAGTTTAAATATTTGTTTACCTTGCAAATTATATATTAATTTGTTATTTTTTTTGTCGATCTCGATTATTAATTAGATTAAATCGTGGACGATTTTTTCTTCTTGTATTTAGATTATTTCCTATAGTTAAAAATTAATTAATAAACCAAATACATCTGGCCGAACAAATCTACAGTCGTAGTATAGTAGGACGATTTTGAAAACAAATTTAGTTCAGTTATTATAAATTCACTATCTTTAACTTCTTGTATTGTATACTTTTGCTTTTCGCTATGTCCGCAATAAATGTGTAAAGATACAAGCTAAATTCTATATAAATCACATTTAAAATGACAAATTGATTGAAAACGGTGGGGTTATTAATTTTAAGATTAAATTTATGGAATTGCGAAAAAAAATGGTTTTTGTTTAGATTTCCCCAATTTTCATAGATTTTTAATAGAAATTCCTAATGAAAAAGTGTTGAACAAGAAAAAAATTATAATTGATTGTTTGCTCGTTTGATATAGAAAGATTATTAAGAAAGAGGTAATAATGGAAGCACTTGTAACAACAGGGGTAGTCAGACCGGTTAGAGGGTGGATTGAATCCCTACTGGAAAATATACTAATCTTCTCAGAATGAGGAGGGATGTCGGTAAAAAGAATAGCAAACCTAGTCACCCTACAGGGAGGCGTACTCTCAGCCCTCCTGTGGGTACTGGTCCTGAATGAGTACCGGGTAAGTTTGTAGACTATCTAGTGTCCGAAAGAGCACTCAGAAAATTATGTAAATGTGCAGGAACCATGGCCTTAATGTTAACCCACTAAAGACCGAAATGGTCCTGTTCAGCAGGAAAACCAGAATACCAGACTTCAGGAAACCAACGGTAAATGATCTGAATCTGGAACTGAAATCGCAAACAAAGTACCCCGGGGTTATACTAGACAGAAAACTGTCATGGAAACCCAACCTGGAAGTGAGAACAGAGAAGCCGAGTAGATATTTCTACACTTGCAGCAGGATGTTCGATGTGATCACACATTGGATATACGCGGTCGTGGTGAGCCCCATTCTTTTCTACGGAATCCTGGTCTGGTGGCCAGCAGTTGAGAAGAAGATTTATCTCTTCAAGCGTATTCTCTAATTAATTTTTCCGGCGATCAAAATTTGCATTTCATTTAAATTGTATCCAACAACAGCTAACGACATAGCTGAATTCATTAATGTTGAATATACTACTGGCAATAGTGCTGGTAGATCTAAAATGAAATATTGTTGGTGATATTTAACAGATATGTTATAACAATTCGTTAAGCGATCGTACTTATTGAAATTATTTCATTAGGTGCCGCTGATTTGTGTAAATTCGGAGCTACTTGAGCGGCCAGTGTATATACTTGCATTCCGATACTGTAGAAATTTGAAGATACTAATTCCAGGGGGCTACTTAAACCATTAATGAAAAGTTGAAGTGCTAAAAAGAAATTTATTAAATATCTTTTGATCATAAATACCATTTTAGAAATTGAACCTGGATCGGATTTAACAGTATTCTGCCAAATCGTATTATCATTGATAATAGCTTTTACTCCCGTTGACATTGCAACATGTGTAGATAAATCAAACAATATTTACTTAATGGTTATCGGCATAAGCCGACTGTTTTCGCCATATTGAACTATATGCATAACTTAGGGGAGTGATACCAAAGTGTGTTCCGCGGAAGCCTGGGTTTCCGCCAAAAAAATTTGGGGTTCCGCGTAATAGTTTTGGTGGCCAAATTTTATTCACATTTGGCACTGTTTCTCAACCTTGACCCCATAACACTCCATTAACCGAAATCCGACCATACCATAATTGCTTATCTATTTTTCATGTGAAGGCATATAATTCCTCTCATTTCCTCAAAGAAAACCACTTCACACTAAGAAAACCTAAAACCTGCTAAGCTTTTGGGACTGTGTGGGTTCATACTAGAATTCAATGATCTCTAAAAACTAATATGAAAATTCGTTCACTTTTTGGTTGTTGAAAATTAACGTCAATTCAATTGCTGGCATTCATAGGCTACCCACAGGCTACTATGTCTTAAATTATCAAAGGTAAATGCGTCCACAATCTTTAGAAAATTTTCTGAGGGTTCCGCGGCCAAAATATTTTAAATAACCCTGACTTAGGGTAACTATAGTATAATTTCGGGTCCTTAATACAAAAAAAAAAGGTTTTCACGTTTTCGAGAGTTCACAATTTTGCGATCCGACTGTATATACATATATGTATGTTTATAATTACTAACCATTTGGATTAGTAAAGGTGTTTAACTCTGCAATAAGACCATTAGCTGCGGCCAAATTTATGGGCGCAGTATCTTTGTCATAGATAGTGACGTCCTTTTGAAATTCCGGTACATCTGCGTGTAATAATTTCATAATTAGTCAAATTTCAAACAGAATTGGTAAATATAAAAAAAATGGCTGTCAACTTAATACATGAAAGCCCATTCTTACGTTCTTCATCTCAATTTAGATTTGAAATTTTACAGATAAATCAGCAGTTTATTTTTATTTTTCTCACATTTTCTAATAATTTTTTTTCTACATGAATACGATATAAGACAGTCCTCTGAGAAAAAGGTGATTTTACTTGTTAACTATAATCATAGATAAAGTATAAGATGGTTCACTTCATATAATGAATTTAGTCAAAAGATCAGAACCCATTGGGATACAATCTCAAATCTATTGTAAATTTTGTAGTGTATTTATCGTTGATATAATTTCATTTCGTGCTAGGCTACAAAAATAAGTTTTTTTTACTATTCTGCGATTGCTACGATTAAAAATAACCATGGAGTAGAAGTTGTTATAGATACATGTATGTATATTCGTTTGATTTTAATATTGGTTGTGTATTATACGATTTTACCTATGGATATACAAAACATAACAACTGATATATGTATGTAGTTCATTTTGTATTT